>QLOH01000890.1:0-303447 GCA_026901365.1 Sesbania bispinosa
ATATGTTGTTTAAGGTTTTTACACAAGTATTAAGAAATGTAATAACTATGTTTTTTAAGCCCCAAGTTTTTAAAGATGCCCTTTTTCCTTCTTTCACTAATGCATTCAATATTTCCCTTTTCTCAATAACTATGCATAAATACCATGTGTTTATATTCACATTGTTTACCTCTTATCATAATTTTTTTGTTGGAAACATAAAAAATACATTTATTAAAACTTTAAACTTTTAAAATATTTATGATATAACTTTATAATAAATATTTAAAATAAAAAAATCGGTTTACACTAGGGGTAAAATTGAAAGTAAAATTGAAAAAATAACATTTAATATTGTCTTAATATCTAAAAATACACTTATTTAAAAATAAATTTAAAACAAAGCTGAGGGAGGATAAAAATATATCATCAGCAACCGAAGGTGAGGGATGACAAAAATATTTGTACCAGTGAGTACCCGTGGATATACCCGTAATGAGTACTCGCATATTTATTAAATGAGTGGAGACAAATATTATATTACTCATCCTGCGAGTACTTGCATATTAATTAAAAATATATTTTCTATTAAATATATTAACATATTGGGAATTTTTATTATTTGTGATGAGATAAAATTATTTTTTATTTTATAATGATATTTTTAATATATTCACACATAATGATATTATATAATAATTTATATTATATAGTATTAATATAAGAATTTAATAACTATACACTGTCAGTGTAAAAAAGTTTTACACAGACATCCAATGATGTGTTGCCACATCATTTAATGAATTTAATAATACATGATGTGTAATATTCATTAAATGATATGACAACACACCATTGAATGCCTGTGTAAAATTTCTTTACACTGACAGTGTATAGTAATTAAACTATTAATATAATATGATATTATAGTATATTATATGTCATTTTTTTCTCTTTTTTATATAATTTTTGAGTTTTTAAATATTAATGGATACTTGTGACTACCTATGAATATCCACTACTTGCATGAATATTAATGAGTACCAATAAATATATGTTAATTTTAATTGATATGGATACGAGTAGTGTATTACCTACCCCTCCTCATTTACATCCCTTAGGTGATGGACCCGGATTTACGCAGTAACCAATTTGGTGCATTCACGGAGTCCACAAATCCAATTCAGATATCAGAATGATTAAATCATATTTAAAAACATTTTGAAATTTAAGCCGTTCAAACTTTAATCAAACAGCCCAAATTTATTCACCGCGTGAATGCATTAAATTGAGAGTTGTGATTCAGGTACACTAAATAGTGGTACATCATACATACCATTGTTTGCAATCACCGATGAAATGAATTAAGAAATATAAAGTAAAACTCAGATCAACGGCTAACAATAAATAGTGTTCAAATGATGTACAACTATTTGGGTACATCTATGTTTTCTGTCAAATTGATGACCAAGCAAATCCGGAATGTGACCGGTGCTAATGCACTACTACATCCTAGTTTCTGTCTAAAACTCTCCCATCAAGTGGTACTGTTCATTGTATTTTCATCATAAGACAGCCAGAGTCAGACACTGATGTTGTCGCTGAGGTTTTGGTTCTCTTCCTTTGCACCTCACTACCCCTTTACATGTTCTTCGCGAAGACTCTTGTTGTTGGTTCCTTCTCAAAGACACACCCTCCTCAGTAGCAGCTCTAGAAATCTCTGTTGCTGCTGTGTGAAACCCATCAAGCAAAATGAGGATTTTTCTGTGGTCAATAACCTTCAATCTCCTTCTTCCTTCCCCAAAGATTTTCCCTTTTCAGGTACCCATTTCCTTTAATGTTAGCCTCAAAATGTTGTCTGTGTGACACTGACACAAACCCATTTGCATAATCTTCTGCGAGTGCCCTTGCCTTTCAGGAATGGAGGATATTTTTATGAGCTACCTCTTTGGGAAAAAAAGGGCAACGGACGTTGCTCACATGTATGCACTCAGTGAACTGGTTTTTCATATTATATCTTGAAATGCATCTGTTTTCAAAATTTTTGCTTGCTTTTCATTTTTCCAGGTTCAAATTAGGAGATAAATCAATTGTATAGATATGCAGACATTTAATGATAATATGACACTATAAGTTACATTGTACAGTTAATTATTCGTGTTAGAGTTGCACTTGGAATTGATCTCATGCTGCATTTGTATCACAGAATGCTGAACAGTTTAATTTTTTAAGTAGTCGTAATCATCTGTAGCAACATTCTCTTTGTTATATAAATATCTTTTGAGGGTTTCTGTTATGTATATAATTCAGCTGTCATACTTATAAAGAAGCTTGGTTGAGTTAAAAGTAAACAAATCCCAAGTTTGTTACAGAACTCTATTTGGCATGCCTAATGTTTATAACACTGAAATATATTTTGTTACTTGTGATGGTAGTGCTTTGCCCTTGATATGAGCTATATTTTTTGTTCATACCAGGGTGTGGAAAAATATTGTCCAGAAAGGAGACACAGTCATTGATGCCACCTGTGGCAATGGTTATGACACCTTAGCAATGCTCAATTTGGTAGCTGATGATTCTCATGGTGGTTATGTGTATGCATTTGACATTCAGAAAGATGCTTTGGATAACACTTCATTCTTGCTGGAAAAATCACTTAATTCCAATGAGGTGAGGACTATATGAATGAGTAAAGTTTTTAACTTTTAATTGATGAAGAATATATATAGTCATATTCTGAGCATAATTATGTCTGTGTTAGATAGCCATAGATAATTATATTCAGATAAATTTCAATCCTGCTATAAATAATTGAGTCTTAGTTTTACTTTTTTCTTTCAGCACTGCATATCATTTAAGTATGCATTCTTTTAGTTCTAGAACTGGTCTTCAGCCTTATAATTTTTGGTGCAGTTAATTTGACAACTATTAAGAACTTTTATGTCATCAACAATAATTTCAAAATATGTGCAGAAACAACTTGTCAAGCTGTTCAATATCTGCCATAGTAAACTGGAGGAAGTTGTTCCAAGGAATGCCTCGGTTAGGTACTTACAATTTTCCAAACCTTGTGTTTAGAGCAATTCTAAATTACTAGATTTCATATGTTAAGATAGTAAGAGAAAAATTTTCAAATGACAAATAAGAGGGATTTCTATGACAAATAGGAGGAATTTCTAATGACACATACTGAGAGAGAATTTCAATATTTCTTTGTTATGTTTAACTTTTTAGATTGTCATTTATAATTCGTCTCATACTTAACTCTCTTTTTAATCATTACTCATAATTGATTTCACAATTTTGGGAGTTTTAAAATTCTCCATCCAAACACACTTAATTTACTTTATCCTTCGTTCCTATTTGGTGTTCAGAAGTCAAGCTAATGGTTATAAGTAACTGATGCGTTTATTTTAATTAAACTCACTGAAATCTTTCACATTCTCCATTTGATAGATTTCTTAACCAAAAAGCTGTAATTCCAGCCTTAATTCCAACATGGTCCCGTCTACATGAATCTTGTCCAAGGCTAAACAGATATGCCTCAAGATCTGCAAACAATGAATTATATGTAACTTTTCACATCATGCCATTCCACATGCATGGTCAGGCTTTAAAGGTTGCTTATAGATTTGGGTTGGTAAACTGACATTTGATTCGATCCATAAGAATCTATGCCAAGCAATGATCTTCATCTCAAAACTTTCTTTGCAAATGTTAGAATTTGGTAAGCCTTAAAGAACCAGATTAGTTTAACATAAATCTTATCTTTAATTTTTTAATGATAACTATTATGGATCTCACTCTATACCTATTTTCTCATACCCAACCCAACTAATACACTTTTGTTGCTTTTAGTATTCCAAGCTTCAATATTGAAGAGAGAAGAATAAAATGAAATAAATGGTGTACATTTATTTTAATTCATTGATGAAAGTTTCACTAGTTGAAAGATAAAATGGTGAAAGTAGTTTTAAAGCTGCAAAAGATTTACTAGACGGCCATACTAAATATTTTTGAGAAGTTGCTCTGCCAACAATATCTTTCTAATCTTGAAAGTAGAACTATTAGCTGTATGTTTAGGGACAAAAAACACAAGATTTAAAGTACAGGGACGAAGACTAAAGTTGACCGAAACTATAGGGACGAAAAACATATTTTTCCCTGTTGTCTTTTATAGGAATACAAAGCTGGAAACTAGTGAAAATTTCAATGGTTTCATAACTTCTGCTACAACTATCAGTTTATCATCTAATTAAATGTTAAGTTGATCAATAGATTGTTAGCTATAATCTTGAATATTGATTCCATCTATATATTATTGTTATAAAAACACATCACATTTACTATTGATGCAATTTCTTAAACATCTAAGGCTGAGCTCTATCTGCATACTTTTAGGCTTGTTGCATTCAACTTAGGTTATCTTCCAGGCGGTGACAAAGAATTAATAACAAGATCAGAAACAACAGTACTGGCATTGGAAGCTGCAAAGAGAATTCTAATACCAGGAGGGCTTATTAGCATAGTGGTATACATTGGGCACCCTGGTGGACGGTGATATTTCTTATTCTCTAACTTGTGTCAATACTACATCCTTGTATTGCCAAATATCCTGATTTTCTATCTATGTTTTGAATTATATCTGATTTTTTGAAGCTTCACTGATGCTTGAGCACGTCAATCTACGGTTATAATTTCGTATTTTATTCTTAAAGTAACCCCCCCTCCCTCACTTTTTGAGAGTGAATCTATTTTGGCAAATGACAACGCAACATACATACTAGTATCTTAAAATGGAGGAATTTCTTATAGCTACTTTAATTTTAAATAATTCGTTTTTAACATGGATTTACATGCCTGGTTCAATTGATAATAATCATATGCTTTACATTCAATCAATAATGCTTTGGCTTCTATCCAGGGAAGAATTGGAGGCTGTTGAAAGTTTTGCTGCTAGATTGTCTGTTGAGAATTGGATCTGCTGCAAGCTCCAGGTGTTAAATCGGCCCTGTGCTCCAATACCAATTTTCTTATTCCGAAAATAATGTAAATACCTTCTATGATTTCTTGACTGTGAGAATATTAACATTCCTTGTCCTTATATAAGGCTAAGTTATATTCTTGTCAAATGTGTTCAACCAAAATGATTCTCACCTCTTTTATTGGAAGTTATCTTTCTTGCTGTTGTACTTATAATGGCATTAATATAATAATTGTACACCTGCACTTTCCTTGCTTCTCGGCCACCTATTCTAGCAGTTTATGTGTTGTAGATTTGCAGAAAATGTTTACCATCAGTGCACTAAATTATTGAGTACGATACATGATGAATAAGATTAAGGAAAAATGACTTGGGAATAAATTTTGAGTAGTTGGACCCATTACCCTAGTGCTTAGTATTAGGCATTTAATAACTAACTTTATTTGCTTCATGTTATTTTATAGGTAAGTTAGTAAGGATTAGTTAATCTAGTCAATTTTTCTTCAGTTGTAACAATTTTCAGTAATGATTCAATACCAATTCTTCTTCACTTCTTACACATAAAAAACAACTTTAGTATTTTATACCTGACTGTAATTGCTCACATATTACAATTTCTTCCTCCTGAAGTACAAATTCCATATCTTATCCCTTTTATTGGGCATAGGCCAATTCTTAACAATGTCTCCTTTTGAAGAATCAACCCTTTTTGAAATCTGGAAATTGGGCCTTGATGGTCTCAAGATCCTACCATGTATCTTTCTCTATAGGTCTGTTCTGCCATTGGACCAACACTTGTTTTACATGCCCTCCTAATTGGATAATGTAAGAAACTGGCAGCGGAACAGAAAAAAGAGAAGAACTTTATCTTTATTATGCTGAACTCTTCTTGGAACAATGGCTTCCAAGAGTGAGAAAGAATTACAGAGAAGCTTTCACAGGGAATTCGAGAGCCCTATCTCTCCAACCACACAACTAACAACATACACAACTCTCCTCTTTTCTTCCCCTAACTACCTACTTATATGCATAACAACTCTAACTAACTTTCTGTTATAGCACCTGGGCTATTAACCAAGCTGGGCCCCCCTAAATTGGGCTCTCTATTCCTTCTTCTATAAACCCTCTTGATAGGAGGCCTAACAATACTTCCCCCCAAAAGTTGCACCTTGTCCTCAAGGTGAAAGTTTGGAAATTGATTTTGTATAACACTGAATGGTTCCCATGAATCTTCACAAGTTGGCAGACCCTTCTAGTGAATGAGAACTTCAACTTCCCCTGCAGGTGTGTTGCGGATAGCCAAAACAGCAGCTAGGGTAACTTTCAATTCCAAACCATCAGTGAGACCCGGAGGAAGTGGTTTAACCACAGCTGGAGGTGCAACAGCTCTCTTCAGGCGAGACACATGAAAGACTGGGTGGATACTACATCCTGGTGGCAACCGCAATTGATAGGCAACTTCTCCAACTCTCTTGGTAATCTGGTAAGGACCATAAAATCTAGGACTCAAATTCTCACATCTCTTCTTGGTCAGAGACTTCATACGATATGGTTGCAGCTTGAGGAAAACCCAATCTCCCACTTGATAGTGGACATCTCTCCTATGTTTATTAGCCTGCACCCTCATGCAATCTTGTGCTTTAAGTAGATTAGCCCTTAGCTCCTCCAACATTGCATCCCTTTCCTCTAGCAACTGGTTCACATCATCCACACTTGATGGTGTACCGATTCCTTTGAAAATTAAAGGTGGGTGTCTACCATAAAGTGCTTTGAAAGGGGTGGATTTTGTAGATCCGTTATAGTTGGTGTTAAACCATAATTCCGCCCAAGCTAACCATTTCATCCAATGCTTGGGTTTATCACCTGTTAGACAGTGTAGATAAGTCTCTAAGCATTTGTTTACTGCCTCAGTTTGACCATATGTTTGAGGGTGATAAGCTGAGCTAAATTTTAACTTGGTTCCTGCTAGTTGAAAAAAGTATGTCTAGAAATGGCTGAGAAATATTTTGTCTCGGTCCGACACAATTGTAGATGGAAATCCATGTAAATGGACCACTTCGTGAATGAAGTATTCTGCCACCTCCTTAGCTGTAAAGGGATGACTGAGGGGAATAAAATGTGCATATTTCGTGAGACGGCCCACCACTACCATAATCGTATCCTTACCTTGCGATTTAGGAAGACCCTCTATGAAATCAAGTGAAATATCATTCCAAACTTGGGTTGGAACGGGTAACGGTTAGGGCAAACCTGCGGGGGATAGTGACTGATGCTTGTTTCTTTGACATGTAACACAAGTAGCTACAAACTGTTGCACGTCCCTCTTCATCCTCTCCCAATATACTAATCCAACTAATCTTTGGTATGTGCGAAAGAACCCAGAATGGCCACCTACTGGAGAGTTATGAAACTCTTAAAGAAGTAAAGGAATTCGTATTGATTGCTTCGGTAACACCAACCTATCCTTGTACAAGAGTTTATTCCCTTGCAACGTATAACCAGGATGAGAATCCGGGTTTGCAATCAAATCTTGCACAATGGATCTTAATTTGTCATCCGCTTGGATCTCTCCCGCCCAGTCATCTAACTCTCCAACTTGCACGGCTGAAATCGTAGCATAAGTCATTCATCTTGATAATGCATCTGCAACTCCATTCTCACATCCAGGCTTATATTTAATCTCAAAATCAAATCCCATCAATTTGGAGGTCCACTTAAATTGTTCTTCCCCCTGTAAGCGCTGCTCATTTAGAAATTTCAAGCTATGTTGGTCGGTATGTATGATAAAATGCCTTCCTAATAAGTAATGCCTCCATTTTTGAACAACTATAACTATTGCCATGAGCTCTCGTTCATAAACAGACTTTAGTTTCCCCCTTTCAGATAAGGACTGATTGAGAAAAGCCACAGGTCTGCCTTCTTGTAATAATACTGCTCCTAATCCTCTGCTAGAGGCATCTATTTCTACAATGAAACTCTTTGAAATATCAGGGACTGCCAATATAGGCAATTTAGTCATGGCTTCTTTCGACTTTTCAAATGCCACCCGTGCTTCCGAACTCCACTGAAAACTGTCCTTTTTTAAGAGCTGAGTTAGAGGCTTTGCAATCTTTTCCATAATTCTCAACAAATCTGCGATAATAGCCTGTGAGGCCAAGGAATCCTCGTAGCCCTTTAATGTCTGTGGGTTGTGGCCATGAAGCCATCACTTCCAACTTCTTGGGATCTGCAGAAACTCCCTCTGCTAAAATGACATGCCCCAAATATTCTATTTCCCCTTGAGCAAAACTGCACTTCTTTTTGTTAACTACCAAGTTGGCTTCTCTCAACACCTGCAAAACTGACCGTAAATGACCCTCATGCTCCTCTTCATCTTGGTTGCATATTAGGATGTCATAAAAAAAACCAATACAAATTTGCGCAAGAAGGGTTCCAACACTTCATTCAATAGTGCTTGAAAAGTCAATGGTGCATTTGTCAATCCAAATGGCATTACTACAAATTCATAGTGCCCATCATGTATGTTGTCTTATGGATATCACCTTCCTTCATCCTAATCTGGTGGTATCCCGATTTAAGATCTAGTTTTGAGAAAATAGTGGCAGCACCCAATCATCCAGCAACTCATCAATAATGGGTATGAGAAACTTGTTTGGACTGTAATTTTATTTAGAGCCCGATAGTCAATGCAAAACCGCCACCCCCATCCTTTTTAACTAAAATCACAGGACTTGAATAGGGACTTGTGTGACACCCTTCTACCCCAATCTCATATACATTCAGTAATTTGAAATATTTAGGAAAAATTACGGACCACATCGGGTAAAAAGGTTCACATCTCTTTCTAACAAAACATCAATTGGTTCAAAATCAGTTCAATTAAAATAAAAATTAAAGTCAACGGTTTTCAGAATAATTAAAACCTCAAAATCTCAATGTCAACATCAAAATATCCTTATTGGCCATGTAAGGCACTTAAAATAATTTTCATATTCTCCTCTTAATAACATAATAAAACCCCTACTACTAAGCCCTGATGTCACAAGTATCAGAGCGACACCCCTTCAACTCAATACTCGGCACCTGACATGCCATCTTCATTACCTGTAAATCAACCACAGAGAACACAGTGAGGAAAAGAACACCAACTTATACATGCACGCAGAAAGCTACCCTATCCTCACCCACACATAGTTATAATCATCATCAAACCATATCATAATGACATTATCTCACACTCTTATTATCAAATATATTATCTCATCATAAGTTTATAAGTCACGCTTCGCAAATCATCAAGAAAACACATTCTCTACACTCAACATATAATGCTCATATCATCATATCACATTTCATTTCCATCATAAAATACAATGTAGGTTCACTCTATGATCATGCACCCCAAAACTCATCCCAAGGATCATGACTCGGAACTCCGCACAAGGAGCGCACCTCATCAATCTCCCTAGTTGTTACCAATGATGACCCTACCGTTAAATGCCTTCTCTTGGCCGATAGGTTGCACAACACCCCTCTCTTGGGCTCGTGCAGCAACATTCGACCCTAGGTTGCACCCCCTCAATGGGCCCGTGCATCGAATGTCCCATCATGGTCTCTGCACCCCCTCTATGGGCCCGTGCAGCTCACTTCCTGAGTTGCACCCCCTCAATGGGCCCGTGCATCTCAGTTACCACACCTCATATGCTCAATGCATCATCATCGTACATATCACCTCATATGCTCAATGCATCATCATCATCATCATCATCATACATCTCATACCTCATATACTCAATGCATTATCATCATACATAACACACCTCATATGCTCATTACATCATCATCATACATCACAATATCATAAACATCTAGCATCACATGGGATATTCATATAATCATATTTATGCCACAATCAATGCACTTTAAACATCTAATTAAATCCCTCAATTCCACAAACGATTTGTATAAACAACATCAAGAGACAAAAGAGTCATAATCATCACATAAACAACACTCTCATACACAATTGGACCTGGTAATCGATTACCACACAGATGTATTCGATTATCAACAACTCTGGGACACAAAATTCACTCTGGTAATCGATTACAAGCCTCCTGTAATCGATTACCAACCAATCACCTCTTTGATAATCGATTACCACACAGTTGTAATCGATTACCAGTGTGTCAACTCTCTGGTAATCGATTACAGGCCCCCTGTAATCGATTACCTGCAAGCTAACCCTCTGGTAATCGATTACAGTCCCCTGTAATCGATTACCAGCAAGCCAAATTCACTCCACGCTGCCCAGAAAACCATGTAATCGATTACAGACTTCTGTAATCGATTACCCGCGACACCAGACGACAGTTCTTGCGATTTTTACCTCTTTTAAACACTTTTATTCAACCTCTAATCAAACCTCTAAACACTTTTATTTTCTCTCATGGATTTTCAATTGCCTAGAAGCATAAGCTACTACTTTACCCTCTTGCATTAACACTCCACCTAAACCCATCTTAGAAGCATCGCAATACACTACAAAGGATTTACTAAGATCAGGCAAGACTAACACTGGTGCACTAGTCAACTTTTCCTTAAGGGTTTGGAAACTAAGCTCGCACTTACTATTCCACACAAAAGCAACCCCCTTCCTAATCAACTCAGTCAAAGGTAAAGCTAACTTAGAAAATCCCTCTATAAATCTCCTATAATACCCAACCAACCCAAGAAAACTTCTAATCTCATTCACTAACTTAGGAGTCTCCCACTTAAGCACAACCTCATTCTTAGATATTCAAACAATTTGTTTATATATTTTCTTCTCTCATCTTATCTAAATTTAAAATATTATACAATCATCATTCTCATCACTTAACTTCATAAAAATTGATCATATCATTCAATAATCATATCATTCATCCATATCATACAAGACTTCTAATACACATTTCAGTATCATGCAATGCAGTGTATGCATGTATGCAATCTATATTATACAAAACTCTTTTCAAATCAAGAAATCCAATTTAATTTTTTTTTTCTAAAAATATTTTCACAAAGATTTTCTTCTAGCAATGTTATTGACATAACATTCCTTCTGCAAGTCGTCACATCTTCCCTTATCAGGTTCAAATCATTAGGGTGGCCATACCAATAACTTGAAGCAAGATAATCGAAGATATATAACCCTTGCAGGACACTGAAAACTAGAAAAAAATCAATAATGCATCTCACTCAATCAATATCACAATTTAGCACCACGAAAGCACAACAAACACATAACTCAAGGCCGATGAACCGACCAATCAAACAAACGACTAAATCAACGCAATGTATTTCATTCAATCAACATCACAATTAACACCACAAAAGCATAGTAAACACACAACTCACGGTCGGTGAACCGACCTGCTCTGATACCACTAAATGTGACACCCTTCTACCCCAATCTCTTATACATTCAGTAATTTGAAATATTTAGGAAAAGTTACAGACCACATCGGGTAAAAAGGTTCACATCTCTTTCTAACAAAATGTCAATTGATTCAAAATCAGCTCAATTAAAATAAAAATTAAAGTCAACGGTTTTCAGAATAATTAAAACCTCAAAATCTCAATGTCAACATCAAAATATCCTTATTGGCCATGTAAGGCACTTAAAATAATTTTCATAATCTCTTCTTAATAACATAAAAATAAAACCCCTATTACTAAGCTCTGATGTCACAAGTATCAGAGCGACACCCCTTCAACTCAAAACTCGGCACCTGACATGTCATCTTCACTACCTGTAAATCAACCACAGAGAACACGGTGAGGAAAAGAACACCAACTTATACATGCACGCAGAAAGCTACCCTATCCTCACCCACACATAGTTATAATCATCATCAAACCATATCATAATCTCATTATCTCACACTCTTATTATCAAATATATTATCTCATCACAAGTTTATAAGTCACACTTCGCAAATAATCAAGAAAACACATTATCTACACTCAACATATAATGCTCATATCATCATATCACATTTCATTTCCATCATAAAATACAATGTAGGTTCACTCTATGATCATGCACACCAAAACGCATCCCAAGGATCATGACTCGGAACTCCGCACAATGAGCGCACCTCATCAATCTCCCTAGTTGTTACCAATGATGAGCCTACCGTTAAATGCCCTCTCTTGGCCGATAGGTTGCACAACACCCCTCTCTTGGGCTCGTGCAGCAACATTTGACCCTAGGTTGCACCCCCTCAATGGGCCCGTGCATCGAATGTCCCATCATGGTCTCTACACCCCCTCTATGTGCCCGTGCAGTTCACTTCCTGAGTTGCACCCCCTCAATGGGCCCGTGCATCTCAGTTACCACACCTCATATGCTCAATGCATCATAATCGTACATATCACCTCATATGCTCAATGCATCATCATCATCATTATACATCTGATACCTCATATACTCAATGCATTATCATCATACATAACACACCTCATATGATCATTACATCATCATCATACATCACAATATCATAAACATCTAGCATCACATGGGATATTCATATAATCATATTCATACCACAATCAATGCACTTTAAACATCTAATTAAATCTCTCAATTCCACAAACGATTTGTATAAACAACATCAAGAGACAAAAGAGTCATAATCATCACATAAACAACACTCTCATACACAATTGGACCTGGTAATCGATTACCACACAGATGTATTCGATTATCAACAACTCTGGGACACAAAATTCACTTTGGTAATCGATTACAAGCCTCCAGTAATCGATTACTAGCCAATCACCTCTTTGGTAATCGATTACCACACAGTTGTAATCGATTACCAGTATGTCAACTCTCTAGTAATCGATTGCAGGCCCCCTATAATCGATTACCTGCAAGCCAACTCTCTGGTAATCGACCTGTAATCGATTACCAGCAAGCCAAATTCACTCCACGCTGCCCAAAAAACCCTGTAATCGATTACAGAAGTCTGTAATCGATTACCCGGGACACCAGACGACAGTTCTTGCGATTTTTACCCCTTTTAAACACTTTTATTCAACCTCTAATCAAACCTCTAAACACTTTATTTTCTCTCATGGATTTTCAATTGCCTAGAAGCATAAGCTACTACTTTACCCTCTTGCATTAACACTCCACCTAAACCCATCTTTGAAGCATCGCAATACACTACAAAGGATTTACTAAGATCAGACAAGACTAACACTGGTGCACTAGTCAACTTTTCCTTAAGGGTTTGGAAACTAAGCTCGCACTTACTATTCCACACAAAAGCAAACCCCTTCCTAGTCAACTCAGTCAAAGGTAAAGCTAACTTAGAAAATCCCTCTATAAATCTCCTATAATACCCAGCCAACCCAGGAAAACTTCTAATCTCATTCACTAACTTAGGAGTCTCCCACCTAAGCACAACCTCATTCTTAGATATTCAAACAATTTATTGTTTATTTATTTTCTTCTCTCATCTTATCTAAATTTAAAATATTA
The DNA here is from genome assembly GCA_026901365.1 of Sesbania bispinosa. Lineage (NCBI taxonomy): Eukaryota > Viridiplantae > Streptophyta > Magnoliopsida > Fabales > Fabaceae > Sesbania > Sesbania bispinosa. Next base: position 13,497 of record QLOH01000890.1, read on the forward strand.
TACAATCATCATTCTCATCACATAACATGATACAAATATTATCACAATCATATCATTCAATAATCATATCATTCATCCATATCATACAAGACTTCTAATACACATCTCAGTATGATGCAATGCAGTGTATGCATGTATGCCATCTATATTATACAAAACACTTTTCAAATCAAGAAATCCAATTTAAAACTTTCTTTCTTAAAATATTTTCACAAAGATTTTCTTCTAGCAATGTTATTGACATAACATTCCCTCTGCAAGTCGTCACATCTTCCCTTATCATGTTCAAATCATTAGGGTGGCCAGTCCCAATCACTTGAAGCAAGAAAATCGAAGATATATAACCCTTGCAGGACACTGAAAACTAGAAAAATTTAATAATGCATCTCACTCAATCAACATCACAATTTAGCACCACGAAAGCACAACAAACACATAACTCAAGGCCGATGAACCGATCAATCAAACAAACAATTAAATCAACGCAATATATTTCATTCAATCAACATCACAATTAACACCACAAAAGCATAGTAAACACACAACTCACGGCCGGTGAACCGACCTGCTCTGATACCACTAAATGTGACACCCTTCTACCCCAATCTCTTATACATTCAGTAATTTGAAATATTTAGGAAACGTTACAGACCACATCGGGTAAAAAGGTTCACGTCTCTTTCTAACAAAACGTCAATTGATTCAAAATCAGCTCAATTAAAATTAAAATTAAAGTCAACGGTTTTCAAAATAATTAAAACCTCAAAATCTCAATGTCAACATCAAAATATCCTTATTGGCCATGTAAGACACTTAAAATAATTTTCATAATCTCCTCTTAATAACATAAAAATAAAACCCCTATTACTAAGCTTTGATGTCACAAGTATCAGAGCGACACCCTTTCAACTAAATACTCGGCACCTGACATGCCATCTTCACTACCTGTAAATCAACCACAGAGAACACGATGAGGAAAAGAACACCAACTTATACATGCACGCAGAAGGCTACCCTATCCTCACCCACACATAGTTATAATCATCATCAAACCATATCATAATCACATTATCTCACACTCTTATTATCAAATATATTATCTCATCACAAGTTTATAAGTCATACTTCGCAAATTATCAAGAAAACACATTCTCTACACTCAACATATAATGCTCATATCATCATATCACATTTCATTTCCATCATAAATACAATGTAGGTTCACTTTATGATCATGCACACCAAAACTCATCCCAAGGATCATGACTCGGAACTCCGCACAATGGGCGCACCTCATCAATCTCCCTAGTTGTTAGCAATGATGGCCCTGCCGTTAAATGCCCTCTCTTGGCCGATAGGTTGCACAACACCACTCTCTTGGGCTCGTGCAACAACATTCGACCCTAGGTTGCACCCCCTCAATGGGCCCGTGCAAGGATATTCACCCCTAGGTTGCACCCCCTCAATGGGCCTGTGCATCGAATGTCCCATCATGGCCTCTTCACCCCCTCTATGGGCCCGTGCAGTTCACTTCCTGAGTTACACCCCCTCAATGGGCCCGTGCATCTCAGTTACCACACCTCATATGCTCAATGCATCATCATCGTACATATCACCCCATATGCTCAATGCATCATCATCATCATACATCTCATACCTCATATACTCAATGCATTATATCATACATAACACACCTCATATGCTCATTACATCATCATCATACATCAAAATATCATAAACATCTAGCATCACATGGGATATTCATATCATTATATTCATACCACAATCAATGCACTTTAAACATCAAATTAAATCTCTCAATTCCACAAACGATTTGTATAAACAACATCAACAGACAAAAGAGTCATAATCATCACATAAATAACACTCTCATACACAATTGGACCTGGTAATCGATTACCACACAGATGTATTCGATTATCAACAACTCTGGGACACAAAATTCACTCTGGTAATCGATTACAAGCCTCCTGTAATCGATTATCAGCCAATCACCTCTCTAGTAATCGATTACCACAAAGTTGTAATCGATTACCAGTATGTCAACTCTCTGGTAATCGATTACATGCCCCCTGTAATCGATTACCTGCAAGCCAACTCTCTGGTAATCGATTACAGTCCCCCTGTAATTGATTACCAGCAAGCCAAATTCACTCCACGCTGCCCAGAAAACCCTGTATTCGATTACAGACTTCTGTAATCCTACACGTTTTTACCGAACATACTCAACGAAAACACCAATCTTTACAACAGATTTTCACAGTTATTTCATTATTATCACCAATCGCTAAATCCTTATTTATTCCTTTTCGCTATTCTCGCTACCCTCCCTCAATTCAATCAAGATTCATCAAGATTAACACATTTAAGCATCAAGCAACAGATTTTTCATCACACAACACGTAATATACATATCAAATTCGAATTTAAAATCTTAGAGGGTCTTATGGTTGCCCTCACTACCCAAGCACTCCCACATACACATACAAGCAGTACCCTTTCCCCCACCGTACCTTGAAGGTGAAGGTTGAACAACAACGATTGACTCTTTCTTGATGATCACTCTGCAGCAACCTCCTCTTGAGATGTCGTTTCTCCCCTCCTTATGGTTTCACTCTTTGACGATTTGAAAAATAAGGATTAGGCTGAATTGGTAACCCCTTCTTAAATAAATACCCAACTGGGCTGGGCCCACCCTCAACCCACTCATTCTTATTTTATTAAATAGCATTATTCCTAATAAAAAATTAATAATACTATTATTTATTCCTCTTATTTAATTAATTAATATTATTAAAAATAACAATACTATTATTTCTTCCTTTTCTTTTATTTTATTTGTCCTACAAATTTTAGGATGTTACAACTTGTACTAGGTCTAATGATTCCAGCCAACAACATATCATTAATAATTTTTTCCATCTCATGTTTTTTATAATGAGGGTACCTGTAGGGCCTCAGGTTCGGTATCGTGGCTCCCTCCTTCAAGACAATAGCATGATTGTGCTTCCGAAAAGGTGGCAACCCTTGTGGCTCTTGAAACATTTCCTGAAACTCTTCTAAAATATCTGAAATAGGTGTAGAAACCTCCTCTCTTTAAGGATGATCTTCTAAAACTTCTGCACAGGTTAAGAAGAACCCCAACCCATCTTAATGTAGAGCCTTCATAATTGACCGAAACGATGTTGCTGTTCTGGATAACGGTGGATCCCCCTTCAACACCATAGTGCCTCCCTTTTTGAGGATCATCAGAGTAAGCTCCTGAAAATTCACCCTAATGTCTGCGAAACTCGCAATCCACTCCATGCCTAAAACCACCTCTACATCTCCTAATTCAAAAATGAAAAAATCTTGCTGTATGCGCCAACCTTGTAACTGCAAACTCAACTAAGAACACTTCCCTCTGCCTTGTATCTTCCTGCCATCTCCTACTTCCTCATGATAAGGAGGCATATCTTCCACTGTTAAGTCTAATTCCCTAACCAGTTTTGCGGAAAGGAAATTGTGGGAGGCTCCACAGTCAATAAGCACCTGAACTGGCCTTCCTTTTATTTCACCCAATGCTATGATGGATCTTTTAGATGTAAATCCCGTCATGCTATTCAAAGAGAGCTGGAATGCTCGACATTCCATCTCTTCTAATTTTGTCACTCCCTCTTCTTCTTTAGGCTCATTTTCATCTTCTTCTAATATCATGATTTGGTACCTCTTGTTTTTACAAACATGAGTAGGCTTGTACTTCTCGTCACAACTGAAACATAGCCCCTTCTTTCTCTTATCATTTAACTTAGCATCTGAGAGTTTCTTGAAACTTCCACCTTTTACCCTCAAATTATTTACAGGTTGCCTAATGGTGGATTCCCTCGCTGTACTCATGGAGGAGGTACTTCCGGATGAGTAAACCTTACTCCCAGCGTCCAATGTGACTGTCCGATTTATTGGATAATTTCTGGTTATGTTCCCTCGACTAAAACCCATGCCCATTGTCTTTTGAAGGGCTCTATTCCTCTCATCAGCCCTTTGTGCGAGGTCCATCATCTCAGGTAAAGATCTCCATCGATGCAACCTTAGTTCACCCCTAACATCCTCCTTTAATCCGTTCAAGAAGATTGATTTAAACAATTCGGAATCTGTATCTTTCATGGGTGTTCGTATAGAATTTCCTCACGACGTTCTCTGGTTGAAGGTGCTGAATCTCCTTGCAATCCACGGTGGAGCACGGCGGGGCAGGGTGTACTTGTAGGGACTCCGACGCTCAAGTCAGGGAGAGATTCAATAGAGTATGTGTAATAATGAATAATGCGTACCTGAAAATGGCCTCCCGCAATGTATTTATAGAGGAAATGTGGCGGGAAAATCTGTTAGTTAGTTGTAACCGTTTTCAGTCAGTGTAATGACGCGCTTCACCGAGATATAAGCATACGCGCCCAAAATATAGCCGGTTAATGGGCCGAGGTATATTTACCTCCAGAACAGATGCCCCCTAAGTCGGGTGCTTTGATATAAAGTATCTGACTTGAAATAGTCGAGGGTCATTCAGCCGGCTTGATACGTTCTGTAATCAATCGGGATAAACCGGATCGGAGTCCCGCAATCAAAATGATGTACTTCGTCGAAGTCGGCAGCGTTGATTAGGTGCAAATGGCTACACGTGCCATGTATGGTCGATCCAGATAATCTTCATTTTGGTAAAGATGGTTGATTTCGGCGCAGCATGGGATCAAGCTCAGATTGTTTGCATAACGACTTTACATCTGTTAAATCCGGGAACAATGTCGGCCCCAAAGTGTCAGAAGAGATGCCCCCAAGTTGATATTAAGTCGGTACAAGTCATTTGCTGAAGTCGGTTTTATCTAGGGTGCTCATATTGATGTATCTTTTAAGGAATTGATTCTGAGATGATAATAAGCAATCTGTGATCTCAAAGAACTGGGTCTGAGATGATAATTCTGGGTGCCAAGGAATTAAGTCTGACATGGATATCCGGGGTCTCACAGAACTGAGACTGAGATAAGGAACATAATCCGAAGTAAATCGAGAAACAAATATAATAATCAAGGGAGTGGGCCCGAAATGCTCGAGGGACTAAGCCCGAGATGCTCAAGGGACAAGCCCGAGATAGTCGAGGGACTACGCCCGAAATGCTCAAGGGACAAGCCCGAGATTGCTCGAGGAGTGTATCCGCGAAGCGTCGAGGGTCTAAGCCCAAGGTGTCGAGGGACTAAGCCCGAAATGTCTCGGAGCGTATCCAAGATCATCAATCGTATCCGGGTCCGTCGAGGGACTAAGCCCGAAATGTCTCGGAGCGTGTCCAAGATCATCAATCGCATCCGGGTCTGTCGAGGGACTAAGCCCGAAATGTCTCGGAGCGTATCCAAGATCGTCGAGCGTATTCGGGATCGTCGAGTGACTAAGCTTGAAATTCTCAAGGGTACTAAGCCCGAGATGTCTCGGAGCGTATCCAAGATCATCAATCGTATCCAGGATTGTCGAGGGACTAAGCCCGAAATGTCTCGGAGCATATCCAAGATCATCAATCGTATCCGGGATTGTCGAGACAAGAAGTCCGAGATGTAAGAGAGACAGCCTGACTTCCGAGGTGCAAGGTCCTTACGTATCCGAGATGTAAACAATCTGTTTGTAATAAATTCGACGTGGACATCTCGGCCATCAGTGTCAAGATTCAAAAGGTGTCTTCGTAGCATCAGAGTTACTAGTTCACACACTGTTAATAATTATTTAAAACGAGGCCACCATGAATTACATCATAAGTCTTCAGGAGAGAGGAAGAAATATCCACGAAACGGAAGAAATTCAAACCAGAAAATGATATTCCTTCTCAGGATGAAATTTTGAGTTCATCGTGAAATTCTGGACCACGGCTGAATGTAACTCGGAATAATGCCCAGGACTTGGTTAACTGTCCTGAATATTATCTGACTTGCCTTTCAAATTGTGTCATGTTTGTTGACGAAAAATATCAACCAGGTAAAATTATGACTCATCGTCTCATGTCGGCGAGTGGAACATGTGTGATAATATACTCGGATTTGAGACGACGATTGGAACATGTCGGAGTTCATACTCGGATTTGAGCCTCTGGAAGCTGGTGTAGGCGCTTAAGATGGTGGCGCTATAATCAAGAGGTACCATTAACTAAGGTCTCACTTCATGTCCTTCAATGATTCGTCGCCTACCGACTAGGAAAGCAAATAGAGTTGGTTCAGTAATCACCCAGAAGGAAAATTGCTATTATACGCCACGAAGGCAATGTGAACGGTGTGCAACACCGGATCGGGAGGGTAGAAGTTATCAGAAGCTCTCACTGTATCACTGCATCATCCATGCCTGGTTAATTTATCTCATGTTGCTTCTAATATAAATCTTGAATTCAATTCTCTAAACTGCGTTCATTAGTGTCTCTGAATGCAATGATAATGGCATGAGGATCCTCGGCCACTCCAATAAATTCAACTCGGAAACTATGGACTTTGTCCTTGACATGTAGATGTCGTACACTGAAACACGGCCTGATGTGAAGTTAGAGGACTTCCACATTGGGTCCCAGTTTTGGGCACAGACGCGTAAGCATGCGATTCTCGTCATGATCAACTCGGAATAAAATGACGTGCCAAAATCCAAATTCTAGGAGGGGCAACTCGGAATTTTATTCAACTCTGGTAAAGCAATACGTCCTCTGAATCCGAACTGGGAGCATCTCAGAATTAAACCGGCATATACTTGCAATTCATTTTGGCAAACTCCGAAGATATAATTAATCAAATCGTGCCAAGTGGTCTCAGAGCTATATATATGGCCTAGATGAAGCAAAATACTAGGATCCCTTGCAAACCAATCAACGATACCAGACTTTTCGAAACAAGTGATTTTACAATGTAATTATACCAAAGATCATGGAATACACCTCGGAACTAATTAATTATCCCTTGTATCTCGAAGTGTAATTATACAATGATCACGGAATACCCCTCAGAATGTAATTATTGGAATGTAACTCCAATGATCATGATGACATAAATGACCTTGCCAATGATTATTAGTTATTTCGCTTGATCACGGGACTGCATACATCTAAGTCACCTTATGGCCGAGGTGGTCAACCCACCGGAGAACTATACACATTCTGAATTCCGACGTGCAGTGAACGTGAACACTCTTGCAACAATATCCGCAACTTCCGACGTCAAAGTTGAATGTCATGAGCCCGTTCCAATCACGAGTGATTCATTGCAAGTGCAACTTCACAGGATTTGATAGTATGAGCTTGCCTTTCAAGTCAATTCACAGCCTGAAATTGACGCGGCCCGCACAAGTATCTCGGGATTTTCCGGTAAACTGATCACGGGACTGATCTTAGATGAGACATTGTGTCATCACGGAGAAAAGTCAATATGATCCCTCGCTATCGGCTCGGGTTCTGGAGGGGCTAGAAGATTGATCGTGGCCAACGAAGCTGATCACGGATTCGATGATCTCATATCAGTTAGGCAGGTCGTGGAAATTACCTGGACATGACCATAAATTTCGGAAAGACTACAAAATGTCGGAATGAGGCTCGTATATTCCATCATCTCGGACCCTGATTAATCCGCATTTCGCATTTCCTACATTCCATCATCTTGGTTACGATTTGCAATCTCCATCTTGGCAGTCCAGCGTTTGCCTCGTCCATTATGGATGGTGTCTTTGAATAAAGGAAATGTCAGCAACAGAATTTGCCAAGGATGGGGTCAGATAGTCATTCTGATAACTCAGGGGAAGATGATGGCGACGAGCTCAAAGTATGCAGCACCCGTCTTGGCAATCTAACAGTTTTGAACAATCTAACAGTGACTAAGATGAAATGTTGGTTACCCTTCAGGAACTCCAACAGTGGATAAAAGAACCAAGCTTCTAGAATATAAACGTCCAGGGGATGACCCCAAACACCTTGGATTTTCTTCATTGCAACTCAGACATGATATCACGTAAATAAGCCTGTATCAGGAGGCAGACTGTGTCTAATACCATCTCAAAATTCCATACGTTATAGCCATAGCTACAAGAGTGACCTGCATGGGCCACCAGAAAATGCAAACGGATGCGAGGCTTTTGAAATCCGAGAACATATCACGCAGATGGCCATCAGAGGTACCAGAGTGGAGGCGACCGACGGAGAAACCACCGTTGATTAACCAGAATTTCATCTTGCAATAGTCTTGTAATTGTGAACCACCGTAATTGTGAATTAGAGAGACCAGGTAACTAAGAAAGATTGATAGAACCAGACACAAACTCGATCCTGGTCATCTCGGAATTTCACCCAGGAATTTGGGCTTCTCTGTGTGTCACAGATGTTTTGTTATTGTGCCTCTACTAGCATCATCATCTAACGAAAACTTATTTTCCACATAAACATTTGACCATAAAGGGCTGGTTGAGGAGTCAAGAAGAGGAGTCTGTTTCTGTTGTGACGTTGTTATTGCTGACTTTCAAACTAAGAAGTATGTACTAGTCGCTCCAAAATTCCCAAGGCAGCCAATATTCAAAACTAAGCCATATGAATCACGACGCATGAGTTAAAGCAAATCATCACGGTCTGAACCCAAATCATCCTAATTATATAGATATTTTTCAGTACAGCAGGGACCTTTCCGGAAAAAGCTGGCAGGACAGGAGTCATTCCAAGCTTATGCATTCTTCATACCGGACCGGTAACCACGTCGGACCAATAACCATGTCGATGATTGAAGTCGGATATGTTTCGTCTATCTCGGAATTTCGTCCAGGATGATTATTTTGATTATCAGAACCAAGATTTCCAAGCCGGACAGTCCTCATCAGAATTTTGATATAATTGTCAATAAGGCGTAAACTAACATCTCCGAACAATCTCGGAATGAAGCACGTTAGATCTGTACATGTTATCATCATCTGGAAACGATTACATAATTCTCGGAATAAAGCTTCATGCATTTCTCTGGTTATAATAGAAACGAAGATATTGATTCCAAAGTGTCCACCCTTGCATGTTCCAATTCCACCGGAGTCAGATAAAACGCAGATTTCGGATTAACGTTTCTTGACGAACCAGTAAGAAGCGTAAACGGAAGCATCGCAAAGGATGCCGCCAGCGCCGTAATAGGTTAAACAGCACAAGAAAGCAAAGAAAATAGCATTGGATGCTCCATAAGCTAGATACAACAGAGGAATATATAATTGAATTCGATATTACCAGGAAAGGGAGGGCGGAGAGTGGAGGCGTGGTTGTTCTCCGGAGAAGCCTCCATGATCTTGGAGGAAAATTTTCACGAACCGAATTGAGACTGAAAAGATGATCGAAAATCGTTCTCGCGGAGACGATCTTGAGGATTATTGAACAAGATTCTTGAAGGAGATAGGGATCCAAGAAGTATCTCTCGTTTCCCACAGACGGCGCCAATGTTCGTATAGAATTTCCTCGCGACGTTCTCTGGTTGAAGGTGCTGAATCTCCTTGCAATCCATGGTGGAGCACGGCGGGGCAGGGTGTACCTGCAGGGACTCCGACGCTTAAGTCAGGGAGAGATTCAATAGAGTATGTGTAATAATGAATAATGCATACCTGAAAATGGCCTCCTGCAATGTATTTATAGAGGAAATGTGGCGGGAAAATTTGTTAGTTAGTTGTAACCGTTTTCAGTCAGTGTAATGACGCGCTTCACCGAGATATAAGCATACGCGCCCAAAATATAGCCGGTTAATGGGCCGAGGTATATTTACCTCTAGAACAATGGGGTTCACATAAAGTTCAAAGTGCTCTAGGTATTCCTCCCCTGAACCAGTCTGTTTTATCCCCATCAACGCTTCGAAAGAACTTTGTATCATGACGGGTCGGAACCTCCTAATTACGACATCCCTGAATTCTGCCCACGTCGGTTCAAGCGTGCAATATTCCCACCATCTAAACCAGGGTAGCGCCTTGCCTTCCATTGCTACCATTATTACTTGTAACCTCTCCCCTTCTCTCACTCCTTTCATTTGGAAATATCTCTCAACTCGACTCAGCCATTCGAAAGCATCTTCCCCCGAAAATATAGGAGTTTCGAGTTTATGCCATTTTTCTTCTCTAATGCTCCTCTCGGCTCCGAAACCCACAACACCCCCAAGTCTTTCTTCGATTGTCTCTCTGGTGTTTCGCTCCACCTGTGAATTCTGTAGTAGAGTCGATATCATGTCCTCCAAATTCCTCAGCCGCTCATCTTGCTCTTCATGATCCTTCATCGATTATTGAACCCATGATTCGAAGCTTTCCTTGTCACCTCTTTCTTGAATTCGCTCCTCCTCAATCAATTTCTCCAACCGTTCCATTCTAGCCTCCATTCTCGTGCAAACTATGAAGAACTCCCTGGAAAGGGAGCTTTAATACCAGTTGTAAGAAACTGGCACAGCGGAACAGAAAAAAGAGAAGAACTGTATCTTTATTATGTTCAAATCTTCTTGGAACAATGACTTCCTAGAGTGAGAAAGAATTACAGAGAAACTTTCACGGGGAATTCGAGAGCCCTTTCTCTCCAACCACACAACTAGCAACACACACAACTCTCCTCTTTTCTTCCCCTAACTACCTACTTATATGCATAACAACTCTAACTAACTTTCTATTATAGCACCTGGGCTATTAACCAAGATGGCCCCCCCTAAATTGGGCTCTCCATTCCTTCTTCTATAATCCTTCTTAATAGGAGGCCTAACAGATAACAATGCATCTTCCTAAAGTTTAAGGTAGGAAATAAAATCCTGATTTTGTCAATAGATCTGGATGTAGTTCAATTTCAGCCTAGTGAATCCTCATTGCTTTCTTAAGTTGTGACATGTGAAAAATAGAACGAATTCAACCTTGAGGAGGTATCTGCAACTGAAATGCCAAAAGGCCAATTTGCTTATTGACCAAATATGGGTCATAGTAACGAGCAACCAATTTTGGTTGGAGACGAGTAGGCATAGAGCCCTGACAATAAGGTCCAATTTTCAAATACAAACAATCTCCTGGTTAGATATTAGAAATTGCCCTCCAAATATTAGCATATCTATTCATGTGATCTCGTGCACGTTGTATGAAACATCAGGCTGTCACAATGCCTGGTTCTTGTCCAAAAGATTAGTCCATTGGATGAGAGAGTCTCATGGCGTAAATACTATAATGAGTGTCTTATTCCACTCATTATGGGACTCATAATAAGTAGCCCTTCTCGTTACCCAACTGAATGAGAGCACCAATTGTTATGACTTAAGCCCATGAGAATATGATGATATACCATGATTATACCATTGAAAATACATGGTATTATTGAGAATTTGACTTAATTTGAGATAAAATGATATACTATGTAAAAGTTCAAATTGTGTAAAAATGCATCATAAGCTGAATAGAAACTCAATTTAATAAAGAAACCAAAACTTTCATTTAAAAATATCATCATTGTTTGTAATTGACTAGCTATTTAGACATACATATAGCTGATAATGTCAAAATGTATAACATATATTATCATGATCTAATAATTCTTGTGTAGATCATCGAGGGGTCTTCTGTCTCAAGAGATTTTATGTTTCTCCCAGCCTTCAAGTAACTAATGGGTCGTTCGGAGTGGTTGTGAGTTTTCAGTTTTTGGTTTTTAAAAATTTTAAATCAAGATTTTACAATTCAAAACCAACAATTGAAAACTTGTTTTTGTGGTTTTCAAAACAGACATTTTGAAAACCATAAAAAGTGATTTTCAGTTTTTGGTTTTGAGTTGTAAAAACTTTATTCAAAATTTTTAAAAACCAAAAACTGAAAACTCACAACCCCCCCAACAGCCCCTAAGCTTGCAAAACTAATTCCACCCTTTTATGATATAAAACTCAATATCCATTCTAGAAGCCCACCTGAACTTACAAAGGAACCTTCGATTCATTTCATCTCGTATAGGCTTTTGACCAAAAAAAAATCTCGTATAGGCTTAGATGATAGAGCTTCTCTGACAAATTGTGTTGGTAAATTCTGCATTTATACAACTGTTGGGTACCAAATAAGAATCGAGATGTCTGATGCAAAGGCATTGACCTTTCTGAGTTGAAGAAAGAAAATTCGAAATAAGGAGTTATAAAGCTCGAAGTGGCTTAATCGATAGCCAAATGACAACATTTGTTTAATGTATTATCGTATTATTTGAGTCGAAGAGATTCGATTAAGTGACCAATCGAAGTGGTTACAACAAACAGTACAATATTACATTAATATAACTCTTCACAAGAAATAGACTTAAATGTTTAAACTACGGCCTAAAGTCCTAAGCTATCCTGGCAGGTGTTTGCTTCGAATAACTAAAGGTTTCAACCTAAAGACTATCTACCAGTCTCATGCATTCGAAGAAGATAGGGAGCAAGTGATCAAAAGGAACAAATTGGTGGTCGATGCTTGAATCTTCCAAATAATCCAACCTTTCCAGCTTTGCATCTCCATTATCTTCTTCTTTGACCTTGCTTTCTCATCACCTGCCTCCTCCTCTGCACCTTCCTCTATCACCCAGGTCCAAGAGGCTGAGAGCAGAGCAAACAAATTGATTTCTTGCCCCAATCTCGAAGCTGGAACCAAGGAGGTGGGAGTAAGGTCAGACCTTAAAATTGGTCATGACCTGTTGCTTTGGCTGTTCTGTTCGACCTGAGATGGAAGTGACCTTTAATGTTGGATATCCTGACGGCCTAAGATCCAAGAGATTTGGAATTTTCAGGCCGTGCAGAACAACCAATATTAAAAATCTCTCCATGAGAATGAAGGATAATGCAGTCCCAGTACTGAGTTTCTCCCTTTTATAAGGTTTTAATTTCGATAACTCTTAGGGAGACAACCTGGGAGGCCAATTAGATCTAAGTCTTGATCACAAGGATCAAGGTGGACGGTGGTCAATGGGATTCGAATGGCCGGTGGTTCGAGAAGAGAGGAAATGGAGTTATATTCGAAAAGGACTAATAGATGGTTACCAGTTTCGATTGAGATAAGGATGATGAATCGAAGGCAACAGGTCCTAAAAGATCAAAAGCCTCAGCGTAGCAATTCGAACAAAGTCATTCTGGGGCAAAGAGGTCGAAAGGGAAGTTTATCAGGTCAAAAGGGAAGTTTATCTCAAGCATCTCCTTTTCAACTGCCAAGCACCCACGTCACCCAGAGCGGTTGTTGAAGGGTAACACCGATGTTCGTGCAACAGAACGTGGGATTGAGCACCCACCCCAGAAGTTGAAGACGGTTATCAGGGTTAAGGCTATAAATAGGAGAATCCTCCTCAGAGCAAAGGTCCGCAACCTGAACACTCACAAGCACCCTGAAAAAGCCGTAGCATCCACCGTAGCGATCAAGGCAAGACCAGCAAGCTTAGAGGAAGTAGGGCCTCTTGCAGACCACTTCTTTTCTCTTTTAACGTTTCAGTTCTTTTGTTTTTACTTTCCTTTATGTTATTTCTATTTGTGAACGCATTAGGCGTTTATAGAGTAGGATTCACATGACTGAGTCAATCAGTTTGTTGTTCCTTGTACGTTAGTTTTCACTTTCAATGCAAGTTAGCTAAGGCCCTGTCAGGGGTCATTGATGCACAATCTTTTCTGTCCAACAGTAACGTCACTATTTGATATCCTTCGAACTGCTCTAAGATTTCACACAGAGGTTGAACCCACGTAAATAAACAAGGATTCGTATCTCATCCTAGACTGAGCAGAGATACATTTGTTTGTGAAAATTCAAGGACAAACAAATTGGCACGCCCAGTGGGACCCTGTAAAAATAGTGTTGCATGAATCTTAGGAGTGGTAAGAGAACCATGACCAGTAAGAACAAGAATGGTTCTGGGCACTCTTCAGGGAGTTCCTCAACCAACGAAGCCCATGGAGATGGCAACAATTTTGGCCAAACTCCTTAGAGGGGTACAGGAAGGTATACGAGTGATGAGATACGTGTAAGGACTACCCCACAGCCTGATGAGCCTGTGGTTAGTCAAGTGAGGCCGTATGAACCTCTTAGGGCAGAGGGACCACCCCCTGGTTTCCAAGTCCAAACTGCAGTGGCAACCTTGGGGATGCCTCAAAATGTGTACACCAACCCATTGGCAACGCATATGAGCCTTAGAAATACTAGAGGTTCACCAGAAATGTGGTCCAATCAACTAGGACCTACTTCTTTCACCAACGCTGCCTTACAATCTATGAGGCAACAGATGGATGAGAGTAACCATGACATGGTTAACATGCTAACTCACCAAATGGCCACTGTGATAACCCCGTTGGTCGCTACAACCAACCAAAATTATCAACTGTTGGCTAGGCAAATGGGGAGAATTGCTGAAGTTTTTGGGACTGGATCTGACATGGATGACTTCGAGAACCAAGAGGTTAATCGAAGAGAGCCTCAAGTCGAAGCAGACTTGAATGAACCTGGTCGAGCACGTCCAGTGATAGTGGCTCAAAATCAAGACCCTGATTTGGTGGTCGAAAGAGTTAGACAGATGAACTTTGGAGGGCAACACAATGTTGCTAATGTGGTTGAACAAGTCTTGAACATGCATGGTTTTAACGTAGGATATGCGAACCAACCCTACTTTGTCTCAGCTTTTCCTCAAGATGTGTTAAGGGCAAAACTGCCTAGAGGGATCAAGGTCCCAAAATTTTCTAAATTCTCTGGAGATATAGGAGAATCAACTGTAGAGCATGTGGCTAGATACCAGATAGAATGTGGGGATTTAGCCAATGATGAACTGCTGAAAATGAAATATTTTCCCAGTTCTTTAACCAAGAATGCATTTACTTGGTTCACAATGCTCACACCAAACTCGATCCAAAACTGGATCCAGTTAGAAAGGACTTTCCATGAACAGTTCTTTAGAGGTGAGAGTAAGGTTAGCCTAATGGACTTAATGGGTATTAAAAGATCACCCAATGAGACCATCGAAGACTACTTGAACAGGTTTAGGCAAACTAAGGCTAGATGTTTTACCCCTGTCCCTGAACATGAATTAGTTCAAATAGCCACAGGAGGCCTAGAGTTCTTCATTAGAAAGAAACTCATTAATCTCCCTGTTCGAGACATGGCTCAGCTAGCTGATAGAGTGAGGAAAATAGAGCAAATAAAAGCTGAGAAAGCCAAGTACAAGAAGGTTGAGAAAATAGGGAGAAAAGACAAGATAGCCTATGTAGAGGCTTATAATAATGACAACGACTCGAACAGTGATTTCGAGGAGAATGAGATCAATGTGGCTGAGTTAAAACCCGGGCCTTCTTACATATGCCCTTCACTTGGACCTGCCAAAGAGGGGTCTGTATCATCTTCGAATGATAAGTATAAGAAACCATCATATGGTTTCGATGTAACCAAAGCGGACCAAATTTTTGATATTTTGCTAAAAGATAAACAGATTGTCTTAAGTGACGATCATAAAATCCCTACACTCGAACAGAGAAAGGGAAGAAAAATATTGCAAGTATCACAATGTTTATGGTCATCTAACTAATCATTGTGTTCGTTTCAGGGACTTAATTCAGAAAGCTATTGCTGAAGGGCGTCTGAAATTCGAAGAAAAAATGAAAGGGACAATGAAAGTAGACACAGATCCATTCGATAACAAGGTTCATTATGTAGAGCCACTGGAAATCAACATGGCTGAAGTTCAGCCAGTTAATGCAAGGGCCACTGATATGGCCATTGATGACTTTGAAAAAGAGGTGAAGGATATTTATCCCTCGACTGAGAGGAGACCCTCATGGAATATCTGAACAGGAAGCAGCAAGAAGACAGGCATGTTATGCTTTACCCAAGGTGCAGTGCAATCTTCGATGCAGATTCTGCTAAGACCTTCGAAGAGGCTTCGAATAAGAAGCGTCAACTGAAAACAAAGGTTAGGGCCTCAGAAATTCGAAGAAGGCCAGAAGATGTTCAGAGCCATGAAAGGAACAGGCAGAGGCATGCCTAGTCAAGAAAACACCTTCATTCCTCCACAGAGAGTGCTTTCAAACCAATGGGTGAGGCAGGTTCCGCCCAAGTCTAAGGGCCAAGCAAAATGGCGACCAATCTCTCAGCAGGATGAAGATTCTCGAGCTTCTAAGGGGAAGGAAATCATGGGGTTACCTTCCAAAGAAGTTCAACCACCTAAGGAAAGTTGGTACCACTTCAGCCAATATTCCAAGGCAAAGGGTTCGATGACAAGGACTCAGTGGCGCAGGGCCCAAAGGTTATACAGGGCCAGGATGGAACAGATTGAAGCACAATGTGCCAAGACCCCACAAGGAAATAAGAGGAGATATGAAGCAACTTCCTCAAAGACCCGAGTTGATTTACGTGAACAACTAAATGCAGCAAAGGTAAAAGACATGGAAGAGGATGATCTCCTAACAGAAGAATTTGAGTCAGGATTTCCTGATTCTATCCAGGAAATTTGTGGGATAGTTTCAATCTTACCAGCTGAATTTGCTCAGCAGGTGCAAAGATTGGAAAATGAAGAGGATTTTGAAGACGGAGACCTTCGAATCCTAGTTATGTTAAACCAGACAGAGGAGACCAAGAAAGAATGGTCAGCATAGAGAAACCTACTCCTGGGGATATGGCTCACATGAAGCCGTTGTACATCAAGGCTTTCGTTGAAGGAGACCCCATTAACAGGGTAATAATTGATGGAGGAGCTGCGATCAACCTGTTACCCAAATCCACCTTCGACAGATTGGGTAAGACCAATAAAGATCTTTTACCTCACAATATTATGATCACTGATTTGCAGGTAAAGCGTCTAGCTCAGAAGGCATAACAACACTTGATTTAATGGTGGGCAAACAATTGAGAACCACCATTTTTGTGGTGATCCAAACCAAAGCCAGCTTCAACATGTTGCTGGGCAGAGAGTGGATTCATGGCATGGGGGCAGTGCCTTCCAATGTTCATCAAAAGCTTTTCCTTTGGGATCAAGAAGGAAATCCCATAGTGGTCGAAGCAGACCAAGGGGTTTATAACATGGAGCAAGGGTTAGTAGAGATGGATTTCGATACAAATTTGGCTCATATTAGCCCCTATGAGTTAGATTCAAGGTCAGCAATCCATTCTGCCAAAGTACCCTACTCAGTGAGGCTAGATCCTGTTAAGGGTTTCACTTTGAAAAGAGAGGTCGATGTTGATACGACCTTAGAAATACTAGGTGATACATGGAAAGCCTAAAATTTTCAAGAAAAGACTAGCGGCCTACTTGGCCGAATCAAAAGGTATGGTCTCTTCAAATTTAAAACAAGAAAAAATAGAAGGGAGTAAAGATCACAATAAACAGCTGCAAGCCAAAGAGGGAGATCCAGTTCAACTAGATTGCATTTATGATGAAGAAGACATGGGAGTCGAATATGGCTATGAAAAAATTCCTAGGTTCGAAGCCCAAGACCAACTCGAAGAAGTAAACTTGGGAACAGCCGAAGCTCGAAGACCAACCTTCATCAGTACAAAGGTAGATCCAGAAATCAAGCCTCATCTGATCGAAATCCTCAAACAATACAAAGATTGTTTTGCTTGGGAATATAAGGAGATGCCTGGATTAGATCGTGCTTTGGTTGAACATAGATTACCAACCTTGCCTGAGAAGAAACCAGTAAGCAACCTCCTCGAAGGTTTGCCCCAAAGGTGGTTTCGAAGATAAAAGAAGAAATTGAAAGGTTTCTCAGGGCTAGGTTTATCAGAACCACCAGGTATGTAAATTGGCTTTCAAACATTGTGCCAGTAATTAAGAAAAATGGCAAGTTGAGAGTCGGCATCGATTTTAGAAAACCTCAACGAGGCAACTCCCAAAGATGAGTACCCAATGCCCATTGCTGACATGTTGATCGATTCGGCAGCGGGAAATGAAATGCTGAGCTTGTTAGATGGCTATTCTGGCTATAACCAGATTTTCATTGTAGAAGAAGATATTTCTAAAATTGCATTTCGTTGCCCGGGGGCATTAGGCACTTTCGAATGGGTAATGATGCCTTTTGGTTTAAAAAATGCTGGGGCCACGTATCAGAGGGCCATGAACTTAATATTTCACGATTTCATTGGTGAATTCATGCAGGTATACATCGATGATGTAGTGGTCAAATCGAAGACCAGAGCACAACACTTGGAACATTTAAGATGTTCAATTGAGAGGATGAGGCGACACGGGCTGAAGATGAATCCTTTGAAGTGCGCCTTCGGAGTCTCTGCAGGAAACTTTTTGGGTTTCCTAGTCCAACAACAAGGAATCGAAGTGGACACAAACAAGGCTCAAGCAATTATCAATACAAAGCCTCCGATGAACAAGAAACAGTTGCAGAGCCTGTTGGGAAAAATCAATTACCTAAGGAGGTTCATTTCGAACCTGTCAGGCAAGACCAGAATTTTTTCCCCATTAATTAAGTTGAAAAAAGGGGAAGAATTCGAATGGAAAAAAGAGCATCAAGTGGCGTTTGATTCAATCAAAGAATATTTAGCCAAGCCTCCAGTGATGTCTCCACCTGTTAGAGGAAAACCACTTCGATTGTATATTTCTGCATCTGAAGAAACTCTTGGTAGTATGTTAGCCCAAGAGGATGATAGTGGCTTCGAAAGAGTGATATACTATCTTAGTAGAAGCCTTAGCGATGTAGAAAAAAGATATTCTCCAGTAGAAAAATTATGTTTATGCCTCTACTTCTCATGTACAAACTTAAATACTATTTGAAACCTGCAGAGGTTTTCGTAAGTTCTCATTTCGATGTAATTAAGTACATGTTAATAAAGCCAATACTTCATGGCAGAATTGGAAAATGGGCATTGGCGTTAACTGAATTCTCTTTAAAATATTTGCCTTTGAAAGCTGTTAAAGGGCAAGCCCTTGCAGATTTTTTAGCCAAACTCCCAACGGAAGAGATCGAAGAGATAAACTTTATAGGGATTAAGCCTTGGAAATTATTCTTCGATGGTTCTAAACATCTTAATGGTAGCGGCATTGGCATGCTGATTGTATCTCCTAAAGAGATAACAACCAAAGTAATGTTCAAAATCGAAGGCAACTGTTCAAATAACGAAGTTGAGTATGAAGCGTTGATTGCAGGGTTAGAATTATTATTAAGCCTCGAAGCATCCCACATTCACGTCTTGGGAGATTCTCAATTGATTATTAATCAATTGAAGGGGATTTATAAGTGTTCTAGCTCGAAATTAGCGAAATATTTTGCAAGGGCTAAGACCCTTTTAAATCAATTCGAAGATGTAATCCTAGAACATGTTCCTCGAATCCAAAATGAAGTGGCTAACGAGCTAGCCCAAGTGGCTTCTGGGTACAAAGTAAAGCCAGAATTTTTTGAGGACTTTATCAAAACCAACTCTCACCTATCAAAAGAGGAGAGAATGGTGTGGAGTTTGGATGTGCTCACTCCATTAGACTGGAGGAAATCTTTAGTGGATTATTTAAAGGATCCAGCAGCACCAGTCGAGAGGAAAGTCAAACTCAAAGCCATAAATTACACAATTTTAGGAGGAGAGTTATACAAGAAGTCAAGTGGTGGGCATTTACTCAGATGCTTAGGGGAAGCAGAAGCTTATCTTGCTCTTGCTGAAGTCCATGAAGGTTTATGTGGGGCACACCAAGCAGGGGAGAAGATGAAGTGGACACTGCTAAGGTACTGTTACTTTTGGCCGTCGATGCTGAAAGATTGCCATGACTTTGCAAAAGGATGTGAAGATTGTCAAAAGCATGGCAACTTGCATCACACCCCAGCAACGGAGCTCCATTCGATAATCAAGCCATGGCCGTTTCGAGGTTGGGCCCTTGATTTAATAGGTATGATTCACTCACCATCTTCGAAGGGGCATAAGTTTATTCTTGTAGGAGTAGATTATTTCACTAAATGGGTAGAAGCTGTTCCTTTAAAGGACGTAGGCCAAAGAGAAGTAGTAGATTTTATAGAATAACATATAGTCCATAGGTTTGGCATCCCTGAAACCATAACCACAGATCAGGGAACTATGTTTACCGAAAAAAAGGTGGCTCAGTACGCAGAATCTAGGAAGATCAAATTGCTTACTTCTACCCCTTATTATGCACAAGCAAATGGCCAAGTTGAGGCCACTAACAAAATTTTAATAGGCTTGATCAAAAGGCACATCGGACACAAGCACAGAAATTGGCATGAAACACTTAGCCAAGTGCTGTGGGCATATAGGAACTCCCCACGAGATGCCACAATGACATCTCCATATAGGTTAGTATATGGACAAGAGGCAGTCTTGCCTTTAGAGATCAACCTCGAATCTATTCGAATCCAAAGGCAAAACGAATTGCCTACACAGGATTATCTAAACCTGATGTTTGATAAATTAGATGTCCTCGATGAAGAAAGATTAATTGCACTCGAGAACATAATCAAGCAAAAGGAAAGAGTGGCTCGTTTTTACAATCGAAGAGTTAGCCATAAAAGTTTTCTAGAAAGTGATTTGGTTTGGAAAGTTCAGTTACCTTAGGAAAAAAACTACCAAAATTTGGCAAGTGGACCCCAAATTGGGAAGGGCCATTCGAAGTTAAAAAAGTATTATCGAGTAATGCCTATACCATTCGAGACGTAATTTCTGGTTGCGTGATTCGAGCCATAAATGGCAAACATTTAAAGAAATATAAACCCACCATGAATGAAGTGAAAATACGTTCTGAATAGTAAATTAAAGATAAATAAGGTTCAAGGCCAAACTTGGCCAATACAAGCTAGAAAGCAAAATAAGAAATTAAGAGGCGAACAAGTGGAAAAGACTTGGCCTTAAAATAGGTTCTTAGTTTTAAAGTCAAGGTAATCAGCCTTTGCCTTATCCAGAGTCGCCTTGAGAGTGGCATGATCATTCTGCACTATTGTCAAGCTCCTGAAACAATTGACAAGTTCTGTAGAATCATCCTTGGTTTCTTTCTTCAGTTTTTCTTGAAGCTGTCGACCTCGATTAACAGCCTCAGCAAGAGTCTCCCTTTCTTTTACCTTGAGGTCTAACTTTTTCTGCAATTCTTCAATCTCTTTATCCAACACCCCAAGTTGAGTGGTACCCTGCTCTAAGGTAGTAGAAGACGCTTCGAATCGAGCCTTCTGAGCAATGAGTTTTTTCCTTGAGGGCAACCTCTCAATTAATGATTTCATCCTGCTTGGTTTCATTAGCATGAAGTTTGTTAATGGTTTAAGTGAAAGAATCATACCAAGCATAGAAGGCTCCAATGGCTTCATCTGTCTCCACAGGAATACTGTCAGGTATAGCTCTCAATTCAGCAAAGACTTCTCTGATTTCCTTATCGAGGTCATCATTGAGAACTTCCACAAGGTCCTGAGAAAAAGCCAGATGACGAAGCCTGCTTACCAATACTTGGACCTTTTGGTGAGTGCTGGATTCCAAGGTTTTAGCACTGCGGCTCGATGTGGCTACTGTGATCGAACCAACCAGTAATTTGTTGATGATATAAAAGGGATCATCTTCGAGTTTTTGAGTTAGGTTCTCAAGCTCAGCATCCTGAACATAACCCTTCGGAGGAGAAATGGTCGATTTTTCCGTTTGAACCAAGGCTAAAGTAGTGATAGGATTCGAAGTAGCAATCTCTTTCGAACCTGTGGGCTCTTGTTGTTTAGGGCTTGGTATGGGAACGGCTTGAGGATCTTCATTGCTTTTAAAAACCTGTTCTTGAGAGCCACTAGGTGGCGTTGAATCGAGCCTATCATCAACATTGTCATGGGCATTGAAGGAAGGGGTCGAAGGCACTTCACTTTGGACATCTGGATTAGCTCCTTGTCATTCGACATTCTCCTTAGATAAACCATCACCAGTAGTTTGATTCAGAGGTTCAGAAGCTGGGGGGGCTCAGTAACTTTGGGGTCGGAGATACCCCCGACAGGATCGACTACAGCATGTGGCTGAATGGTCGAAGGATCTCCAGAATGCATCTTCTCGTTGCCTTTTGCTGAAGCATCCTTAACAATTTTCGTGATTGTCACCTCGTCGTCATCTGTCGAAGAGTCAGAGGCTTCCTTACTTCTTTCTCCTTGATCGAAGTCATCAACATCCTTTTTCTTTTCCTCTGTCTTTTCCATTTCTTTTCTTTCTTTCTTTCTCCTTCTTTTGCCTCTTCTCTTCCTTCTTCCTCTGTTTCTTTTCCTTCTTCCTCTTCATCTTCTTCTTCTTCTTCTTGGTTTCCTACCTTTTCATTCTTCCCCTGATGTTGTTCCTCAGAACGGTTAGGAGAAGTGACTTCCTGGTCTGCAGCAGTGGTGTGATCCCCTGTAGGTTCAAACCTCAGAATCCATTTCGACCCAGGATATTGCATAGCAAGAGGAAGAGAATTTAAAAAGGTATCAATACTAGAAGAACTAGAACCTGAAGAGCTTTCTTCATGTGTCGAGCTGGATAATACCTGAAAATGAGGAAGGGCTCGGTAAGAAAAGCTTCAAAGCTAACAAAAGAAAGAATTAGATAGACTCTTACCACTCTGTTTGCTTTCCAAGAATGTTTGACACCTGGAGCAACATGCTTTGTTTTCCTCCTTGGTGAAGATTTCTAAAAAAAAAAAATGAACGAAGGAATGAGCGTAAAGTAAGCGTTCGAAGAAGAAATAAAGAGAAGAAATTCGAAGATTTACCCCAGTAGTTTGGGGATCAATTGATGAACCAGGTTCCTGGGTTTTAAGCCCAGTACTTTCTGTCACAGCTGGAGGAGTAACTCCTTGATCAGCCGGAAACGTTTCCTTGTTCGATGGTTCAGAATCTTTGGGGTCAGCAAGTTGAGTTGATACAGAAGCAACTCGAGGTTCCTTCTTGGAGGTAGTGGCAATAGGATTTTTCCGTTTCCTCGAGGTGCCAGTAGCCTTAGACGGAGGAGGCTTCGAAGCCTGTGTAGCGTGAGATTTTGGCTACAAGAGATTCATGGTGAGCAGAGAATGATAAAAAGAAAGAATTCTAAAGGGTAACATTGAGGCATACCTTATCTGGTTGAGGCTTGTTCTTTTTACCAACAGTGGTATCAGTCGAAACAGCCTGCTTTCCTTTTCTTGGGACCTTCGATTTCTTGGACCCTGAAGAATCAGCGGTATCTTTCAAAGCTGAAAGTGACAATACAGGGTCAATAATGAAAAATATGATATATCATAGAAAGAGAAGGATAATATTCGAGGAACACCTGGACGCTTTCGCTTTTCGGGTTCAGGGTACACTCCATCAAGAATAACTCGAGAGAGAAAAACATCTTTCGAGCAGGCTATGGCATTGTATGAAGTTTGCCACCACTGATCGAACGCAGCAGTACAGTAAATAGCTGGAGTGAAGTCAGTAGCTTGGTAAGGGGGTTGTGAAGCCTCGAATTCCTTAATCCTCAAAATAACTTCATCAACAGATGTGCAAGGTTCGATGTTCTGTTCCCTGAATAGAGGAACAGGAATATCCTGGCAGAGTCCAAGCTGCCTAGCCACAAGAGTTGGCTGATAATGCATCAAACAAGGGATACTCTGATCATAATGAGAGAAAATCAGCTGGTTCCTCAGAATTTCGCTCCACCTTTCATCTTGAGCAGGTTGTGCCTCAGGGAACATGGCAACCAAAGGTTGATGAACCCATCGAGGGCCAACAACCCGTTTCGCATGGGGTGCTAACATCTCCTCAAACTTGGCTTGTTCGAGGAAATATAGCATGAGAGTTTTGACTCTACTCCCTGTTTCTTCATATATGGGGCAAAGCTGCGTATGGCTTAGTGGAGTAGTCGTGATATCGAATGCATTGGTGATCTTCGTAGAGAGAATACCATCATCCTTTGGGAAGGTGGCTCGAAGCCAATAGTCGAGAAGCCAAAGAGGACCATAGAAGCCACTCAAGGGTTTTTCGAGCTGATAGAAACACAAAGCATCAGACAAATAAAGGTATAAATGGCCAAGGAGTAACTTAGCCAAGTTGATTTGCCTACCCTCATGAAGACAAACAGCTAGAGGGTACAAACTCTTAGGAACCTGAAGGGACCTAACGCAGAAGACAAAATTAGCCAACCAGAACCATAGGAAGGCTATGTGTTCTTGCTCAGAAACGTCAGGCGAATCCTTATTGTGGTTGCTAGCGATGAAGGCTTGGTAAGTCACCTTTTTAGGGTCAGATGGCTCATATTCGGTGTTGGACGGCTTGGTATTTGGGAGGTAAGTCTCTCCTCTAGGTTCTAAGCCAGTAATGACAACCACATCCAATAGAGTAGGAGTGATCATACCACAGGGAAGGAAAAAAGTGCATGTACCTCGATCCCAGAAAGGAAGTGCAGCAAGAATAAGCTCGAAGTCATAAAGACTAGATGATCGAGAGTGTTGGATCAAATCGAAGATGCCCAATTTCTTCCATAGCTTTTCCTTGACCGGTTGCACTTTATCCAACCAGCTATAATAAGTCTTCCTATTCGTTAGAGGAGTAGCCCTGAAAGCTTGTTTCTCTGGTTTAAGACTGTCAGCACGGACTTGTTCAGAAAAGGCCAAAATCTTCTCTGATGGATATAAGGCCTGGTACTCTTGGAAGTTCTTAGTTTTAGGAGGAAATTCATAAGGGCCTAAGAAACCCAAACGGAGGCCATCCACATTAGCGGGGATAATGACGCTGGAACCCCAAACCTTCACGTTTTCATCAGTGGCCTCAGGTTCTGGTACGAAGACATTGTCTTCTCTGACAATAGTCTTACCATTTTCAGTGGCCAATGGAGTCGAGCAAGACACTTGATATGTGGTGCTTGGAAAACACAGAGTGATGGAGGAAGACGCCATTCAGATGCGTGAGGACGCCAATGGCACAGATATTCCAAGCAAGAAAGGATTGTGGAGTTAAGGGTTTTTCTTTGAAAACGTAAGGAAGAAGGTAAGGAGCTAAGAGAGAGGTGTTGTAAAAGGTAAAGGAGGGAAAACCCAAAGGTTATTGACGGTTACAGATCCAGTTGGCAGTAATGAAGGCCCAAGAGTTTCAGTCCGTGGGATCGTGTGAAAGAGAAAGAAATATTTAATATTCTAGGCAGAAGCGTAAACGGCACGTGCAAAACGTATCAACTTCTTATCAACTCGAAGTTATACATTTTGGGGGGCATCTGTTGGGTACCAAATAAAAATCGAGATGTCTGATGCAAAGGCATTGGCCTTTCTGAGTTGAAGAAAGAAAATTCGAAATAAGGAGTTATAAAGCTCGAAGTGGCTTAATCGATAGCCAAATGACAACATTTGTTTAATGTATTATCGTATTATTTGAGTCGAAGAGATTCGATTAAGTGACCAATCGAAGTGGTTACAACAAACAGTACAATATTACATTAATATAACTCTTCACAAGAAATAGACTTAAATGTTTAAACTACGGCCTAAAGTCCTAAGCTATCCTGGCAGGTGTTTACTTCGAATAACTAAAGGTTTCAACCTACAAGAGTATCTACCAGTCTCATGCATTCGAAGAAGATAGGGAGCAAGTGATCAAAAGGAACAAATTGGTGGTCGATGCTTGAATCTTCCAAATAATCCAACCTTTCCAGCTTTGCATCTCCATCATCTTCTTCTTTGACCTTGCTTTCTCATCACCTGCCTCCTCCTCTACACCTTCCTCTATCACCCAGGTCCAAGAGGCTGAGAGCAGAGCAAACAAATTGATTTCTTGCCCTAATCTCGAAGCTGGAACCAAGGAGGTGGGAGTAAGGTCAGACCTTAAAATTGGTCATGACCTGTTGCTTTGGCTGTTCTGTTCGACCTTAGATGGAAGTGACCTTTAATGTTGGATATCCTGACGGCTTAAGATCCAAGAGATTTGGAATTTTCAGGCCGTGCAGAACAGCCAATATTAAAAATCTCTCCATGAGAATGAAGGATAATGCAGTCCCAGTACTGAGTTTCTCCCTTTTATAAGGTTTTAATTTCGATAACTCTTAGGGAGCCAACCTGGGAGGCCAATAAGATCTAAGTCTTGATCACAAGGATCAAGGTGGACGGTGGTCATTGGGATTCGAATGGCCGGTGGTTCGAGAAGAGAGGAAATGGAGTTATATTCGAAAAGGACTAATAGATGGTTACCAGTTTCGATTGAGATAAGGATGATGAATTGAAGGAAACAGATCCTAAAAGATCAAAAGCCTCAGCGTAGCAATTCGAGCAAAGTCATTCTGGGGCAAAGAGGTCGAAAGGGAAGTTTATCAGGTCAAAAGGTAAGTTTATCTCAAGCATCTCCTTTTCAACTGCCAAGCACCCACGTCACCCAGAGCGGTTGTTGAAGGGTAACACCAATGTTCGTGCAACAGAACGTGGGATTGAGCACCCACCCCAGAAGTTGAAGACGGTTATCAGGGTTAAGGCTATAAATAGGAGAATCCTCCTCAGAGCAAAGGTCCGCAACCTGAACACTCACAAGCACCCTGAAAAAGCCGTAGCATCCACCGTAGCGATCAAGGCAAGACCAGCAAGCTTAGAGGAAGTAGGGCCTCTTGCAGACCACTTCTTTTCTCTTTTAACGTTTCAGTTCTTTAGTTTTTACTTTCCTTTATGTTATTTCTATTTGTGAACGCATTAGGCGTTTTATAGAGTAGGATTCACATGACTGAGTCAATCAGTTTGTTGTTCCTTGTACGTTAGTTTTCACTTTCAATGCAAGTTAGCTAAGGCCCTGTCAGGGGTCATTGATGCACAATCTTTTCTGTCCAACAGTAACGTCACTATTTGATATCCTTTGAACTGCTCTAAGATTTCACAGAGGTAGAACCCACGTAAAATAAACAAGGATTCGTATCTCGTCCTAGACTGAGCAGAGATACATTTGTTTGTGCAAATTCAAGGAAAAAACAACAACCAATGCCGGTAAATCACATTCACTACTAATAGCATAGGTGGAAGCAAATTATATTATTGAGAAATTTTAAAACCTACATTTAATTTTAGGGTTTAGGGGATTCCTTGTAAGCACAATAACATACTTATATATGTTATCAGAATTTATGAAATCAGAATTATCTTCTGCAGTTCCAGAGTATTGGTTGTAGTACTTCACAGCAAAATCAAACAATATAGCAGGAGTAGGGTAATCAATCTCTTGAAACTCTCTGTCCTCCACTGATATATATATAGAATTTTGGAGAATTTTGAATTACCAAGATAGTAAAGCTTTAACCAACCACCATGATTCAATTTGTAATGCTGGATTATGTTAAGTCATCCATGAGTAAAGAAATCGGAATCATCTATCTTGTGAAGAATTTTAATCTCAGTTTCGATGGGATCTCTAAAAATCACTCGTTCACTGATAGATTATTTGAAACTATTATAGAAAAATGAAGGTAGCAGTATGTGTTCCTGCAGTTAAATAAAGTATATTCGTAAAACAATTCATAGATTTTTATAACTTAAATAAGAAAAAATATTATGCTAATAATACCTGCAATGGATGTAGCAGCAAATAGAATCCTCTGAATCTTTTAAATGTCTGAGTAGTTGATGTAACCTTCATGGAATCTGGGCTTAAATACATTTAATCTATCCTGTTCATTGGAAAGAAGAAAAAAAACGAGTGATGAATCCATGATTGATTCCACTCCTCATAGTAGAATATATTTTGTGAAAGGTTATTGAAAGAACCCTTTTTCTGATAAAGTGAACTTTGTACAAAGCACCGACCAATTTAGATCGACAGTTATAATAAAGAATGAAAGGGGAGCACTTGTTCAGGATGTCTATATAAGCAAAGGCTTTATAGAAAGTTATCTGAAGAGATGCTATATACTTTGAATCAGTATGAATGCTGTTGTTCTTCCTTTTTAACTTCAGGCTGCATGCTTTATAACTGTGTCAGCATCATTGGGAAATTGAGATGTAATTTAATGCCATATCATTATTCTTTTTCTCAAGAACCTGTATTACAGTTGCATATAGGGTCTGTCTTTCAAGACTTTATAAATTGCATTGGTATTATATAGAGTAAAGCCTCAAAATGGTCCCTGAAATATATGGGGTCGGTCACATTGGTCCCTGAAAAATAATAAATTGTAAAAACGTCCCTGAGAAATAGTATCGTCAGTCAATTAGGTCCTTCTGTTAACTCCTCTTTGTTAAAGTTAACAGAACTGCAAGTAAACCCTCAAAATGGTCCCTGGAAGATATGGGGTTGGTCACATTGGTCCCTGAAAGATAATAAATTGTACAAACGTCCCTAAGAAATAATAACATCATTTATAAACCCTCAAAATGGTCCCTGAAAGATGTGAGGTCGATCACATTAGTCCCTGAAAGATAATAAATTGTAAAAACGTACATGAGAAAAAATAACATCATTTATTATGCTTTCTTTTTCCTTGTTGATTTCGTTTTATACCCAAATGCGAGTCATGCCTCACCATTTCTGGAAAGGCTGGACTAATGACATTTACCCCCGCTATCATGGTCCTATCGATTGAAAATCATGAAAGGAATTGCAAAAGGATTGGTCTATCTGCATTAATATTTAATTTAGCCCCAAAAAATATGTCATTGGAGATCTCAAATAACATACTTGTTGGACATAACATGGCACCCTACATATCTGATTTTGGACTTGGGCGCCTTGCAAATATTGTTGGGGGAACCCCAACCTTGTAATCCAATTGAGTGGCTGTAGAGAAACTCCAAGAGAGACAAAAGAGCTTGTCCACTGAAGTTGCAACTTGTTCGTGTATGGATGTCAAACCTGCGTGGGAGGTGGGAACCCGAACACGAATCTCGATACTGGATGAATCTCGGACCTCGAACTTCACCGGCAGTGGGGGGTAACTGCGAAGGCACTCCGATGCTTAAGTCAGTATGGATCTGAGGTAGGATATTTAATGCACAATTAATGCATAGCTGACACCTCTGACGTCTACAATATTTATAGCAAAACATTTTGGGATTTGAGCCATGGGCCATGATCCATAGGGTTAGACTCTGTGGGGTGAGATGCATGAGGGTTTACGGTGCACCTCATCTAGCTACCGTGAGATCGCGATCGGGGTGATGAGAGGGAGCCGACATGCATGCCGGTCCGGTCTGGTCCGACTTACTTATTTGGATTGGGCCCTTGGTCCAGTACGTAACAGTGCCCCCGAACTGAAGTCGAACTAGAAGAGGTTCGACTTCAAGCTTTTTTCTTGCTGGTTCGAGTTGAACGATCCTGGACCGGGGTACTGAAGCGTCACAGTGATTACGTAGGGTTTGTACTTTACTAGTGACTCTTCAAATTCTTGCTGATTTTTCACTTGACAACGTTAACGGTCGTGACGGTTCGACTTCTGGGCCGTCCAAACTTTTGGGCCTTGATGGTCCAAGTATAAATAAGGGGTGTTCTGATTTCATTTTCACGTTTATACGCTTTGCTTCTTTAGAGATCTCTTATCTTTTCTCTGACTTCCCGAAATGAGGACTGGAGTGGGCTTATACAACCCGGAGCGGTTTCGACTTCCTCTTCCTTTCTATGATTCAAACTGGGATACAAGTACGTTTTTTGAAATCCTTGTATTTCCTTTAATGGTTTTTCTGAAAAAGAGTGATAGTGAGGATTCTGTGGAAATACTCCCTGGACCCCCCGACTTGGCTGCCACTTAATCGGTCCTTGGTCACATGTTTTGGCCAAAATTATGTGGGAGACAATGTGGAAAAGAAACCCATTATGGCCGAGGTGGATAATATGTTTTTGAACTCGGGCTCGGAAGATAGTAGTGACTCTGATACCAATAGCTGCTACACCGCTTCTGCAGGTGTAGAGATGGCAGAGAATCCCAACGTAGATTATTTTATGCCTAGGTGGGTAGATCGGTATGACTGGGTTGATCCTGAGGTTTTTACTACTCCTAGCGTATATCGTCCGGGTTGTCCTGAGATTAGCCAAGAGCGTCTTTTTTATCTTCCCATTTTTGCTGATGCGAAGATGGAAAAGAAATACCATGTGGTTATACCACCTCCAGGGAGTCGGGTTTGCCATCTGAGTGAAACAAATAAATCATTTCTCTATACGTATGACTATTTTCATTCAAAGTTGAAGATTACCCTCCCTTTTACTAGTTTTTAGGAGAGGGTTTTGATGTATCTGAACTGTGCCCCTTCCCAATTGCATCCAAACACATGGGCATTCATACGCTGTTTCCAGTTGATTCTGACCGAGTTCAGATTCACCCCTTCTGTCAAATTGTTCTTCCATTATTTCCAAGTGCTTAGAAAGCACATAAAAGGCAACAAAGATGAGACCCTAAAGAGTTGGGTCAGCGTAAGGGGTTTCGCAGGAAGGAAGTTAATAAACCTGTATGCTGAATCGGCTAAGAGGGGGAAGGTGCCGTTCAAGCAAGAATTTTTCCAGATTCAGGCAGTTGATGGGGTGAAACCATTCTGGGAAGATCAAACAAGTTCTTATCCGCGGTTTCACATATATTGGTGCAACCGACATTATGATAAAACCTCGGCTGAATATGAGGTTCTAGAATATGCTCTTTCAGATCGAGAAAAAGTTGTGAAGAAGTTGTTGGATGAGTCTATAAAAGAATATGGACCTTTTTCGAGTAGAAGGATTCTCGATGGTCCCCAAAGGAATGTGGGATCTTGGATAGGTTAGTAGCCTACCAATGTCGGGCGGGGGTTCAGCTTTATATTTGATATGTTGACACTTTTGATACCTTGGATTGAATTTTTAACTTGACAATTTGGTCTTTGATTTCAGCTTCTATGGCCAACGCTGCTCTGAGGAGGTTGAGATTGTCCCAGAATGTCGGGTCTGAGGACGACATTCATGTCGATCTTGACTTTACTGCTAATACTGATGGCCGCAAGTGGTTCCGTTCCTGTTTCTAACCAAGGTGCAAGTGGAAGTGGTGGTGCTGATGAATCCAGTCTTCAGACCGATGCCGCTGATGGGAATGCCAAGAGGAAGAAAATTCCGGGAAAGGGGGAACAAGGTCCGAAGAAGAAGAAGAAAGCTATTTCTAACCAGTCTCAAGACCAATTTCTGAATCTTTATGACTCTGATTGCGAGTTGGATGTCCCGGATTTGGATGGTGTGTTGTACACCGACTTCCTCAAGGAGGTTCATGATAAAGTGAATATTGCTGATAACCTTCTTGATATTGAGAGGAAAAGTTTGCAACATGCTGCTTTCCTTCGCTATCTACGTCGGGATGTGCTTCCATCCTTGAATGCTGATTTGGAAAAGGCTAACACTGAGTGTGAGAACGCAGTGGAAGGCATGAAACAGGCCAAGGCCAGGTTGGAGAAAATGGTTAAAGAAAAGGACAAGTATCAAGGTTATTACACCAATTACAAGTCTAAGTATAAAGCTGCGGATTTGGCTTTAACCAAGTTGAGGGAGGAGCATGAGGCCCTGAAGAACAAGTCGTCTGGAGTCGGGATGGATAAGAAGGCTTTTTTCCAACCTCATCAAGCAAAATCTTTAGAAGACTCAAGCCAAGTGGAAAGAAGAAAAGGCTTTGTTGATTGATGATGCTGAGAAGGTTGGTAACGAGTCCTTTGCTAGTGTTGTTGCTCAGCTCAAGCTTCTGAACCCCGGCCTCAAAGTCGATGGTGTCTCTGTTGATAACGAATTTTTTCAAGGGAGAATTTGTAAAGTTGACATGGATAGGAAAATGTATGTTTGTGTAGAAAGTGGAGAGGATGTCGGTCCCCTAGTTGATAATGATGCCTAAGCTCTTTGTAATTTTTCTTTTTTCTTTAACTTTGTTTCTGACACTATTGTTTTAAACTTGTGTTGGCCACTGTAAGGATTTCTGTTTGTTTTAATTTCATGTTGAATTTCGCGAACCTTTATTGAAAGTATGCGCCCTATAACCGCTTTTAAAGATTCGAGGTGCATCTTGTATGTTTGTCGTCTTTGCACCTCGGATTGGCATTCGAGGTCTTTTAAACGATTCAAGACAACGATTCAAGCTATTCTTTGTAATTCGAGGTTCAATTCAAGATTCTCTTCGCATTTATAACCTCTTTACAGGGTTCGAGATGCTTTTCGCATCTCTAGTCTTAGTTCGAGATGCTCTTCACATCTTTAACACTTTTAAATGGTTCGACATG
Organism: Sesbania bispinosa; assembly: GCA_026901365.1. NCBI lineage: Eukaryota > Viridiplantae > Streptophyta > Magnoliopsida > Fabales > Fabaceae > Sesbania > Sesbania bispinosa. Next base: position 45,574 of record QLOH01000890.1, read on the forward strand.
CTCTTCGCATCTCTAGCCTTAATTCGAGATGCTCTTCACATCCTAAACACTTTCAAAAGGTTCGAGATGCTCTTCGTATCTCTAGCCTTAGTTCAAAATGCTCTTCACATCTTTAACATTTTTTAATTGGTTCGAGATGCTCTTCGCATCTCTAGCCTTAATTCAAGATGTTTTTCACATCTTTGGTTGTAGTTCGAGATGTTCTTCACATCTTTAAAATCTTTGAACTTTGAATCAAACTCTAAATCAAAATACACAGGTGATTTGGGAATGAGCTGGAATTTCATTGATATTTCATGAATAGTACAATTTCAAATTACAGACGTTCCATATATCTTGGAATAGGTTTTCTGCCTAAGGTTTCCAGCTTGTAAGCTCCCTTCCTCGTTCTTTCAACTATGCGATAGGGGCCTTCCCAATTTTGAGCTAGCTTTCCATGGGCTGGGTCTTTTCCACCAATGTCGGCCTTCCTTAACACCAAATCTCCGACTTGAAAATCTCGTTTCAATACTTTGGTTGCATGGCGTAGTGTCAGTCGTTCCTTCAGCATTACATCCCGGATATGGGCTATAGCTTTGGTCTCGTCCAGGAAATTGAGTTCTTCTCTGATAGCCTTGCCATTCCCATCCTCATTGAAATGTGTCACCCTCCATGACGGCTCTCCGATCTCAACTGGTATCAATGCCTCAGTTCCGTAGGTCAGACGGAAGGGAGTTTCTTCAGTTGAAGAGTGAGGGATGGTCCTGTATGCCCACAGCACATGTTCAAGTTGTCTTGCCCAATTCCCTTTAACTTCTTCTAGACGTCGCCTTAGGGATCTTAGAATCACCTTGTTTGTTGCATCGTCCTGCCCATTGGTCTGTGGGTGCTCTACGGAGGTGAAGCGCTGCTTAATTTTAAGGCCGACTAGCAGATTTTGGAATCCTTTGTCTGTGAATTGGGTTCCATTATATGTGATCACCGTGTTTGGGATCCCGAACCTTGAGATGATATTTTTGTAAAAGAACTTCTGTATCTTGGCCGACGTGATGGTTGCTAGTGGTTCGGCTTTGATCCACTTAGTAAAATAATCCACTGCTACCACCTAAGAACTTAACTTGGCCTGGGGCAGGTGGAAACGGTCCGAGTATGTCTATTCCCCATAGGTGGAAAGGCCATGGAACCGTCATGGTGGACAACTCGGTTGCTGGGGCATGATGCATAGAATCATGCTTTTGGCATGCTTCACAGCGTTTGGTATAACTCAATGCTTTTTGTAAGAGAGTCGGCCAATAATAGCCTGCCCTGAGTGCTTTTCTGGCCAATGATCTGCCCCCTTGGTGTCCTCCACAGCTTCCCTCATGCAACTCGGCTAAGACGTATTCCTTCTGCTCTCCAGAAATGCATTTTAATAGGGGGAAGAGAAACCCCTCTTGTAGAGCTAATCGTTTATAACTGTGAACCGAGATGCTATCTGCTTGATCCTTCTAGCTTCCTTGTGATCAGTGGGAAGTTCCCCTCACAAGATATAACTCTTGATTGGGGTAATCCACGAGTTAGGTGACTCGATGGCAAGGACCGGGGGTAGCAGCAATTACTGGGCTTGATATGACTTCCTGTAACATGGATTTGTTATTGCATATCTTCTTGGTACTGGCTAGCCGGGAGAGCACATCGGCTCTTGTATTATCGGTTCGAGGGACGTGCTGGAACGAGACCGTTGTGAAGTCGTCCACCAATTGACGCACTTTTTCCAAGTACCTCTAGAGCTGTGGTTCTTTGTCTTGGTACTCCCCTTTGATCTGGGAAACCAAGAGCTGAGAATCACTATACAACGTAACCTCCTTTGCCTTTACTTCCTTAGCCATGAGCAAACCGATTATGCAGGCCTCATACTCCGCCTGGTTGTTGGATGTTTGGAATTCAAATTTTAGGGACTTCTCTATGCATATACCCCCTGTACCTTCTAAGACCACACCAGCTCCAGCTGCCTTCTTGTTGGAAGATCCATCTATGTAAATGACCTATTCTACTGGTTTCTCAGCTTCATGCCTCAGGGGTGAGTTCTGCAACGAAGTCGGACATGAATTGACTTTTGATAGCAGTGCGGCTTTCAAATTCCAAATCAAACTATGACAATTCGATAGCCCATGCCGTCATTCGTCCTGACAGGTCGGGCTAATGCAGGACGGTCCTGATGGGGAGGTCAGTTTTCACCTTTATCTTATGGGATTGAAAGTAATGTCTCAACTTCCTGGCTGTGATGAGTATAGCAAAAGCGGCCTTTTCCAATTTCTGGTAACGGAGTTCAGGGCCTTGAAGAGCCTTGCTGATGAAGTAAATGGGCAACTGCCTTTTCCCCTCTTCTTTAACCATAACTGAGGCTACTGCTTGATCAGTGACTGAGATGTAGAGAAAAAGGGGTTCTTCAGGTGTGGGTTTAGCCAGTATTGGTGTGTTTGCTTGCGCTTCCTTGAGTGATTGGAAGGCTTTATCACACTCAGGGGTCCACTCAAAAGCTTTCCCATTGCGCAGAAGTTGGAAGAGGGGAATTGACTTCAAAGCCGAGTTAGGGATAAATCGACTAAGAGCCGTGATTCGTCCGTTGAACTACTGGATTTCTTTGATGGTTTTTGGGCTCTTCATTTCGAGAACTGCCTTGCACTTTTCTGGATTCGCCTCGATTCCTCTGCTGGTGAGGAGGAACCCCAAAAATTGCCCAGAGGGGACCCCGGAAGAGCATTTAGCCGGGTTCAATCTCATATTGTACTTTCTAAGCCTGTTGAATATTTCTTGTAAGTCGGCTACATGATCACCCAACTTGGTGGTTTTGGCTATGATGTCATTAATGTACACCTACACTGTTTTGCCCATAATATCTCCAAATACCTTGGTCATCATGCGTTGGTAGGTTGCACCCGCGTTTTTCAAACCAAAAGGCATCATGGTGTAGCAATAAATGCCTTTATCCGTGATGAAAGCCGTTTTCTCCTCATCATCCCTATCCATTGGGATTTGGTTGTAGCCTGAATAGGAATCCATGGATGAGAGCCATTCGTACCCGGAAGAATTGTCCACCACCTGATCAATGTTTGGGAAAGGAAACAGGTCCTTCGGGCAGGCTTTGTTGAGGTCTGTATAGTCGACACATATGCACCACTTCCTACTTGACTTCTTTACCAGCACAACATTGGATAGCCATGTGGTGTATTTGCATTCTCGTATAAAGTCGACCTTTAACAGTGTCTCGACCTGAACTCGGGCAGCCTCCTGTCTTTCTGTAACGTCCTAATTTCTAAATTCAGAAATAATGCGTGTTGGGAGCACTATTTCCAAATTCATAAAATTAATTCGTCAATTTCGCGTATGAAAACAAAACATAATCGCTTGTGTAATCCAACCATTACCAAAGATCCAATTTACATAGTTAAAACATAGAAAATCCAACAAAGTTGTCGTCAAGGCTCCAATACAATGCATCAAAATTAACATAGTAATTTCCTAGGAAACAACGAAACAAAAGACTACGGTAGTCCTAAGCAAATCAATAACGATAATAAGAAATAAAGGTCTAATCTATGGTACTTCATGTATCATGTACTTCTCGTCCTGATCCTGAAATGCATCCTGCACAACTGAAATATAATTCCCATATCGTGTGGGATGAGACTACGTCCCAGTGAGCGTAACAAGTGTGTGCGGTGTGGGGAAAACAATCAAGAATCATCACAATTACACATATCTATCTAGAACATCATGAATAAATGAATTACACATAATATTCATCATTGAAATAATGTTTATGATGCAATTCATGACTGTGAGGTGTTGTTACCCGACACCCGGGGTCATTACACTGTAACGTGACTGTGGTGAGCGCTCGACCTGAGAATCCAAGGACCGTCGTCCAGGGAAACCTGAGATTAAGTCTTATTTGAACATGAATGACACATTACTTGATTATTTTTAATAATTGAGGATCCCCCATCTTCCCCTTGGCCGAGGGTTAGATGAGATCACCTCGTCTTTCTTAAACATGATTGCCCGAAGGCCTGTGACGGTCAATGACCCTGTGATAGCCCAGAGACTCTGTGATGGCTATAAGCCCTGTGATATCTTAATTCATAATTCATGACTGTGATGGCCAAAGGCCCATGATTTCATAATAAAATATTCAAGGTTCATAATACATCATCATTATCTCAACTCATAATCCATGACTGTGATGGCCAAAGGCCCGTGATTTCATAATAACATGTTCAAGGTTCATAACACATAATCACTCAAGTCATCTACCCTATGGTTTTGCAATTCTAGACATCCAATCATCAATACATTCATAATTCCTAAACTTATCTCATACATACATCATTATTCCATGGAAGAAAGGGAAAAAGAATGGGGATCATGCTGTGAGAACAATCAAGACAAACAAGTGAGAGTCACACCCACCTCAACAGAAGCCCTAAGAGAAGGGAAGAAGGTTGGGGAGGACTAGGGTTGGAGAGCCTTAGCTTTAATCCTCTTCCTCCAAGTTCCCAAGGCGTTCCTCTCTCTAGAAACCGCTCTTTCTCTCTCTAAAATGAAGAAGAAACGGAAAGAATTCAAGAAAGAAACCGTAACTTATGTTTTTAAAGTGTAGAGATCGGGCCCGCGCTCAAGCCTCGCTTGAGCGCAGCTCAAGCGCAAGTCCTCGCCCAGGCTACGCTTGAGCTCAGCTCGAGCTGAATTTCTCAAATTTCTCTCTGTTTTCTGCGCTCAGGCTACGCTCGAGCTCAGCTCGAGCGAGAAAACCAGATTGCAATTTTCCCTTCTTGCTAATATCCTCTCTCAGGTTGCGCTTGAGCGAAAATGAGTCTGTTTGAAGGTGCAGTTTTCATCCAAACCCTATCATATAACCTATCAAACTGAAGCCCCGGAAATAAGCTTTCTAATGAGAGTGGAAACACCTCAATCGGACATCTATAACTCTAGATATTTGCGAATTAGTACACCAAGGTCATTAGGCCTAATTCCCAAAATTAAGCTTCGCGAATGCAAATAAAAAACATCTCCTGGATAAGCTTCGCGACCCGGCGGTCTTTGGCAACAAAAGGTAGGATCTATACCTGGCATGTCGGACGATGTCCAGGCAAAGAGATCGGAGTTGGCCAGCAACAGTGATTTCAGTCTCTTCTCCATTGCTGGGGGCAGTTCTGAGCCGACCTTGGTAGTCTTTTCCTCAGAATCTCCAATCTGTGAGGTTTTAGTCTTTCCCCCTGGTTCGATGCGTTCGCATGGTCTTTCTTCAAACTCGGCTCTAGGGTCGAGGTTAACCAAGCAAACTTGACACTTGATAGTTGTCTTCTGCCCAGACGTTGGGGTTACTCGTTGGAGGGTAGCATTGTAGAATTTCTTGGCTTTCATTCTATCCCCTGTTACTGAAATGACATGCCCATCTCGTCTTGGGAATTTCATCACCAGGTGTTTGGTGGAAATGATGGCACCCAATGCGTTAAATGAAGGCCGCTCGAGAATAGCATTGTAAAGGCTAGGGCAGTCCACTACCAAGAACTTTGCGTTAATGACCTTGTTGTTGGTATCTGAACCGACTCTCAAGGTGGTTTGGAGGTAACCCTTAGGTTGTATTCTTTCTCCAATAAACTCGACCAGATCTTCATCATATGGGAGTAGAGAATCTGGTGGCAACAATAGTTGCTCATATGTACGAAGGAATAGGATATCGGCTGAGCTGCCTTGGTCTATAAATATGCGGCCGACGTCCCCGTCTCCGATTAGTGCCCTGATCACAAAGGGGTCATCATGAGTGTCAATTTCATCAGGGAAATCTCCGTCAGAGAAGGATATGACCGGGTTGGGAACCCGTTCCGGTCTGGTAGATTCCCTGGAATTCTCTACTACGTAAACCTCCCTTAAATGCCTCTTCCTGGAGTTGTTCGAAAGTCCACCACCTGCAAAACCTCCAGAAATCATGTTGATCCTTACCCTTGGTATGACAGCCGGGGTGTCACGGCTGCTAGGACCGGGATTGGAGGTTTCTTTCTTGCTTTCAGTTCTAGCTGGAGACTTGGATTTTCTGCGCTTGGATCTCGCTTCTCCTCCAGGGCTTGGAGATCTCTTTCTGTTATCACTGTTTTTATAGCCGCCTTGGTTGCGCCCTCTTCGCACATGCTTGGCTAATCTTCCATCTCGGATCAACTCTTCTATAAGGTTTCTCAGCGGAATACACTCATCTGTTGTGTGGCCATAGCCCTCATGGAAAGCGCAATACTTAGACTTATCCTTTTGTGCGGCAGCCTTCAACGGGGGTGGCTTCCTTGCATTGGCCAGTTCGGTATGCATGACCTCTTTTAGTATCTTGTTGGGGGTCGTGTTTAGTGGTTGATAATTTTTATAACGACCTTTGAGCCGTGGTGAGTCATTGTGGTGTCCATACTTGGCTTTGTGGCGGTGTTTGTCATGTGAAAAAGTATCTCGGTCTTGCTTCTGAGATGTCTGGGCCGTTGCTCTAGCGAGATGTATCTCCCTTCCCACATACTTGTGGGACCTTTCCCTGAATTGCTCCATCGTACGCACGGGTTCTTCAGATAGGGAGATGGCCAGGGGAAACCCGGACTCAAGGCCGAGACGGCACAGAGCAATTGCACATTCTCGGCGAGATCTGGGATTAGTGCAAATTCTTTGTAGAAACGTCCCAAAAACACTCTCAAAGGTTCATCCTTGTTCTGCTTAACCTTTGCCAGAGTAAATTGGTCCCTGGGTAGTTTTGTGGATATAGTGAAACGACCCATGAATGCTAATTGTAGGTCCTCCCATCGGTCGATTGACCGAGGTGGGAGAGTTTTGAACCATGCCAACGCTTCTCCTTTTAGAGTTCGTGGGAAGGATCTATAGATAACGGCCTCTGGTGCTCTAACAAAAAGCATTTCATTACAGAAGGCATCGGTGTGTTTGACCGGATCCATGGTGCCACTCAAGGTCTCAATAGGCAAGGCATTACGGAACGGTTTGGGTATCTCAGCTTTGGAAAGGCGGTCTGAAAATGGGTGTCTGAATGGAACTGGTTGACCTAGTGGGGGTCTAGTTTCAGATTGGGTGACTTCTTGGTAAGCGTGGTTTTGGTGGCTTGTGTTTGGGTGAGAGTGAGTGGTTGGATTAGGTTGTGGCTGGATGATCGTACGCTCCAACTGATGGAGCCGCTCGTCAAGCTGGGTCACGACAGGTGGGATTTATGGTTGGTGGATGTGGGATGGCCCTGGGTTTCTCTGTTCAAGCTCTCGTAGATGTGCTTCCAGTTGTCTTATAACTTCGTCCCTGGGGTCCGAAGTCTGTGGGGGAACTTTCTGCAACCTCGGAACGATATGGGGTTGGGGCTACCTGGTTGGTCTAAACTACTAGCTGCGAAGTTCCTATTTCTTCAAAGGCCTCTTCGTTCTAATCCAGGTCATCGACCCAACCATCATGGGTGGGGACTGGCCTAGTCATTCTCGACTGCAGCCGTGTACTCACCGTCATGACTTCCAAAAGAAAGGGGAGGCGGGGAACCCGAACACGAATCTCGATACTGGATGAATCTTGGACCTCGAACTTCACCAACGGTGGGGGGGTACCTGCGAAGGCACTTTGATGCTTAAGTCAGTATGGATCAGAGGTAGGATATTTAATGCATAATTAATGCGTACCTGATACCTCTGTCGTCTACATTATTTATAGCAGAATATTTTGGGATTTGGGTCATGGGCCATGATCCATAGGGTTAGACTCTGTCGGGTGAGATGCATGAGGGTTTACGGTGCACCTCATCTAGCTACCGTGAGATCGCGATCGGGGTGATGAGAGGGAGCCGACATGCATGTCGGTCCGGTCCAACTTGCTTATTTGGATTAGGCCCTAAGAGTATTGGGCCTTTGGTCCAGTACGTAACAAAACTAATATTTTGTGAAATGGTTATCGGGATCCAGAAGCATTGAAAGTGGTGAAGACATCACAGAAGTGGAGTGTTTATTCATATGGTGTGATTTTGTTAGAAATGATCACAAGGCAATTACCCATTATCCAAGTGGGTAACTCAGGAATGGACCTTGTTCAAGGGATTCAGTTCTGCATTGAGGAGAAGAAGCCACTCTCAGACGTACTGAACCCATACTTGGCTGAAGATGCAGATAAGGAAGAAAAGATAATTGCAGTTTTGAAAATTGTGATGGCTTGTGTCCATAATGTAGGAACACAGGAAAACACTAGAAGGGGGGTTGAATAGTGTTTTTATAAACTCTAAAGAGTTTTGGAAGATTTTTTGAGAAAAAGTGTTTTTTAGCAAGTTCGTAGAGAATTCTCTAAAGTGCCTTCAGAGGGTTGTTTTATAAAACTAAAACCTTTTTTATAAACACACTTAGAGTTGTATAACTTCAAATTCAAATCCCCTTAGTTAGAAATACATAAATTTACGAGAGATAAGGGTTCAGAAGACTTAGCCACAAATTTATACTGGTTCACTCACAACCACTGTGAGCTACGTCCAGTCCCAATGCAACAACAACAAAAGAGTTCCACTATCTGATCAGAGATACAAGTATTCTTTTGTCACAAAGCCTCTTCAAGCTCTATCACCCAAGTATTGTTTAAACACCAAGTCTCTCCAGGCTCTAACCCAAGTATTGTTTGTCAACCAAGCCTCTTCAGGCTCAAACACAAATCAGTGTTTAAAAGAGAAAGTCTAAGCTTATAAACAACACAAGTTTAAAGCTCAAACTTCATAAATGTACAAGATAACTGAGGTAGACTCGGAATATGAAAGTTTTTGTACAGTGAAAATATACAAATAATTTTCTCAGAGAATATTTCAGCATTTAAGCGTTTCAACGAGTTAGCTTCTCGTCTTTTGATGCTTTCTCTTGTTTCTGCATGAGCTCTACATGGGTATTTATAGAGTTGGATTTGAAATTCGTTAGACTCTGATTAATTCCCATTTAAATAGCATTAAATGCATTCTCTCCCATTGTGACACATAGCTCTAATAGCTTATTTTACAGTACGCAGTAGGTGTGCAGAGCTGACTTGCTTTTCTGAACAACTGCAATTGCAGCAGACAAGACTTCCTCTTTAAGGTATCCTTTTTGAAAACAACTTGAGAAAGCTTTCTGCGTTCACATCTGAGAATGGAGAATGTGCAGAGATATCTGGGCAGCTTCAAACCTTGACAAGGTCTTCAAGAGGTCTGTAAGATTAAAGAAGTTGGTGCAGGGACCAAGCCACATTAGACAACATCAAAGAGTTCCTTTAAGAGAGTTGGTCTCTTCAACATGTTGGACATTTCAGAAAGGTTGCACATTTCAGAATACATTTCTACGTGCTTAAGCCATTCTTGCTAAAAACAAATAAAATACTTTACGCATAAAATGTGTAAATGACTTAGTCAAATTTGTTGTTCACTAAAACTCAGGATATGAGAGACTTAAAACATTATTAAATGCTTAATAATATTTTTGAGACTCATCATTCTTCCCCTTTTTAATGATGACAAATTTGATTATTTCTATCAAATATGAAGGGAAAATTTTGGAATAATTGTAAGAGATACTCCCCCTTAACCAGATACTTAACAGAACAATGCTCCCCCTGAGATGAATCTGTTTCTGTAAGGCTTCAAAACAACTTCAAAGATTTGTTAGTCATAAATATACTCCCCCATTTGTCATCAGTCAAAAGGGACAGTAGCCACTCAAACATTAAATAGTTAACAGAATTTATCAGCAAGTGGGGATAAAACATATAATCAGAGTAATAAATAGTAATAAATACTGTCCATAATGTATCAATCACCATGCAGAGTAATAAAATGACTGAACATAAGCAACATGCTGAGATAAAATGGCATCCACATCACAGACTTCTTCTCCAAACCTAGTATCTGTAGGTATAACTCAAACCACCATACCTTTTGACATAAGCAGGTAGCTCTTTCCATTGAGCAGGAGTCATGGGTTTGAACTTGGCATCACAGGAGGTATAGAACTTGTCAGCTTTTCCCTTTTCAACATCACCGGGAGTGAGAGGTAGCTTAGGAATGATCCTATCTGGTTGCTATAGAATCCTGGTAGATGGCTTCATTGAGAGAGGTTTTGGAGCTTTGAAGTGTCTGCAACCCAAGGCTTTGTGAATGTGCCTTTCAGACAACTCAGTTTCAGCATTCAGCTTGCGTACAAGCAGCCATTCATCCTCAGACATTCTTATTTGGTCTTCAGAGAAGACATCAGCAGGCTTCCATAAATGTTGAGGGGGTTGCACTCCTTTTCTGATCTTCTCTAGCTGATCAGGGAGCAAAGGATTTCCTTTTCGTCCTTCCCTGGCTGCATCATGAGAATCCACATGCAAACCAACAAAGCCAGGCAGAGGAGGGTAGGAATTGAAGAATTCCAGTTCTTCAAAAAGATTTGGAAACTTGGGAATTCTGGGCCTTTCAGCGAATGGAAGATTGTAAGGCTTGTGAGGCTCTTCCTGACTCAGCCTACTTTTTGCCTTAGAAAAAGGAAAGGGACGAGGATCATATGATTTTTGTCTAGACAAAACCCTTGTTTTTGGTTTCAGCAAGATTTCTATGGGCAGGTTGCTACCCTTCCAAATGCATCTATCTTCAGTTTCTTCAGACTCCTCTTCAGATTCTTCAGAAGCTTAAGAGGATGAAGAATGAGATGGAGGAGGACTTGGTGAAGGTAGTGGTGCAATAATATTCAAATCTTCCTCATCTGAAGGATTCAGATTTTGGAGTACCACCTGGATTTTCTTGTATGGGGGTTCTTTGTCAGCAGGAACCTTTCCCTTCTTCCTTTTAAGCTCTTCCAGCTTCTTTTTCCTCTCCTCTTCAGCGACTTTCTGAAATCTTACAGCATCAGCTTGCTGAATCGATATGCTTATTGTAACCATTTGAGGTGATTTTGTGATAGGAGAAATCAATCTCCTTTTCACTCTTCTTTTCTGTGCACTAACCCTTCTTCTTTTGGTCCTAGAAGCTTGTTCTAACCTTTCATCTTCAAGCAGTGCTTGCTGTGTTGCGACAGAAATAGCATGATCCGGTTCTTCTTGCTCTTTTGTTTTTCTGGCTTCTTCTTCATCAAGCATATTGGCTATGGCAGCCACTTTCTGAAGTTCAGGATCTGGATTACTTGCAGCAAGGGGTACAACTTCAATAGTCTTTTCCGATGACGCATCTGAAGGCTCAGTGAGCTGAGCACCACTCCCCTCTGCATTCTTACCCACAATTTCAGTAGGTTCCTTTTGAACTTTCTGAATATGTTCAGAAGCTTTGGATTGTGTTGCATCAGCCACCTTTAAAGGTGTTGATGTCAGTTGAGCAACCTCTTCAGAGGGTTGAAGTCTATCAGCAGCAGGAGCTTGAACATCTTTCTTGATAACTCTGGTCCTTTTCTTTTTGACAACCTTCTCAGGAGTGGGAGCTGATGGCATAAACTCACTTCTTCTTGTGTCACCCCCAAGATCATTCTAAAGAATCTCTAGAACAGATCTTCCTGTAGCAGCAGCTTTGCCACTGGCAATAGATTCCTTGAGCGTTGGAGAAGGAGGAGGTGGAGGCTTGATGTCAAAGCCCATCTGCTTCAGAGTTTTGGAGCCAAAGTAAGCAGGAGCATTGTGGTTGATCAGTTTATTTACAGATACCTTGAAGTTCTCCAGAATACCCATGATCAAGGTATTATGAGGAAGACTGGAGGCCGAATCCTTAACTCTTCTTATCATATGATGAAGGATAATCTTTGGTAGGTTCATCTTCTTCTTCTTCATCAGATTCACTATACAGAACCTTTCCAACTCAGAGACGTGATTCTTACCACCAATCTTGGGTAGGATGCAACACCCAAGGATGGCATGAAGAATGCGAGGAGTTCTGAACATCTTGGTAGTGTCTTTGTTGTAGGGGTTTTCTTCCTCGTACAGCATTAGGTTAATCTTCTTGGGTCCACCATATTGGCTTTCCTAGTCTTTCACAAATTCCAAGCCTTCAGACTTCGTCCTGGTTATAATCTCCAGAACATCTATATCAACAAACACAGTAGTATTCAGCACCTTGGCCTTGATGGAGACATAACCATCTTTCCGTGTAACTTCTTCAGCAGTTTCCCAGAAGTCAACCACACTTTCTGAGTGCCAAGAACAGTTTACTGAGCAAAAGAAAGCTGACCACCCAGCAGCTTCAAATTCCTCTTGGTAGTCATACCCAAATTCAGCTAACATTGACAGACTCACGACCCTGTTGGCCACTATTTTCCCAGAAGCTTTGGAGGCAGCAATAGATTTGTTGGACGCCATTGAAGAAGGAATAATAGAAATGGAGTCCTGAACACTCGAGAGAGAAAGAGTGCAGAGAGTATTCTGAGAGGTGAGTGACTTGGTATGCAAAGAGACGTGAGAGAAGATTAAGACATCACCCCACGCGCTTTAAATAGCCGTCACTAGAGTTGTAATCATGGCAGTTACAGACTGCGCAATATTGAAGAACGTGCAACGTGAAGTAGTGGAAAAGGTGAGAAAACCAACCGTCTCAGAGTGCCACGTCACTAAGTGATTATTTCAGTGAGTTCTTATGTTCATCAAGTTCAAGATTTCAGAGAGAACAATTATCTCAGAGAGTTCAAAACATCAGCAAGTTAAAAAAATGTTTCAGAAGGTTATTTTTCAGAAAATGCAAGAATGTTCATATTATCTCTAATGAATTTAAACCTATCTTCAGTAAGAGGTTTAGTGAATATATCAGCCCATTGAAGTTCTATTTCAACGAACCTTATATCAATAACTCCCTTCTGAACATAGTCTCTAATAAAATGATGTTTGATTTCTATATGCTTAGCTCTGGAATGTTGAATTGGATTTTTAGAAAGATTTATAGCACTAGTATTATCACACAGAACAGGTATAGAATTAATTGAAATATTAAAATCTTCTAATTGATATTTAACCCAGAGAAGATGTGAGCAACAGCTAGCGGCAACTATGTATTCAGCTTCAGCTGTTGAGAGAGCAATTGTGCTTTGCCTCTTGTTTGACCAGCTAACCATGTTGTCTCCAATAAAGTGGCATCCTCCACTGGTTGACTTTCTTTCAATTCTGTCTCCAGCAAAATCAGCACCACAGTACCCTAACAATCTGCAATCCTTACTCTTCTTATAGCAAATACCAAGATTAGTAGTACCATTTAGATATCTGAAGCTGTAGTGAGACATTCTAGGATCTGACTGAAATCTTGCACAGAGACAAACACTGAACATGATATCAGGTCTGCTTGCTGTAAGATACAATAGAGAACCTATCATGCCTCTATACAAGGTTTGGTCAACACATTCTTCACCCTCATCTTTACCCAAGATAGCAGAGGGATGAATAGGAGTTGACATGGGCTTGCAATCATTCATTCTAAATTTTTTAAGCATTTCCTTAGTATATTTTTCCTAATGGATCCATATACAATCAGATTCATGCTTAATTTGCAGTCCTAAGAAAAACTTTATATCACCCATTAGGCTCATTTCAAACTCAGATTGCATCAGCCTTGAAAATTCCTTGCATAAAGAAGAATTTGTTGAACCAAAAATAATGTCATCAACATCTATTTGGACAAGTATAAGATCTTTGTTAGACATTTTTCTAAAGAGAGTTGTGTCCACCTTTCCCCTTTCAAAACCATTTTTAGTGAGAAAAGTGCTCAGTCTGTCATACCAGGCTCTAGGATCTTGTTTAAGACCATGCAAAGCCTTCTTTAATTTAAAAACATGTTCAGGAAATGCAGTATCTTCAAAACCTGGAGGTTGTCTAACAAAGACTTCTTCCTCAATAAAATCATTAAGGAAAACACTTTTAACATCCATTTGATATAGTTTGATTCCATTATTTGTTGCATAAGAGAGAAGAATTCTAATAGCTTCAAGCCTAGCTACAGGAGCAAAAGTTTCAATAAAGTCAATACCTTCCTGCTGGTTGTAGCTTTGAGCAACAAGTCTGGCTTTATTTCTGACTACTTTTCCATCTTCAGAAAGTTTGTTTCTAAACACCCATTTGGTTCCAATAATAGTTTTCCCTTGGGGTTTAGGAACTAGAGCCCAAACATCACCCCTTGCAAATTGATTGAGCTCTTCTTGCATGGCTAGGATCCACCCTTCATCATGCAGAGCTTCATCAATGTTCTTTGGCTCAATTTTAGAGAGTAGGGCAAGGTTATTGACTACCCTTAGTCTTGACCTCGTTCTTACTCCTTCTGAAGTTTCACCAATGATTTGCTTTTGAGGATGGTGAGTTTTGTAACTCCATACTTTTCTGAAAGGCATTGCTTGCTCAGATTGAGACTCAACATTTACTTTCTAAAGTGGATCTTCAGTAGGTTGTCCAGAGGATTGATCAGTAGGTTCTTCAGAGGGTACATTAGCAACTTTCTCATCTTTTACTTTTGTACATTCTGAAGTTGGATTGAGTTTCATACCTGCAAAGTCATCTTCAAGATCTGATAGTTCCCTATCAGTCTCTTTAGCATCATTAAATCTAACATGGATGGTTTCTTCCACAACTAAGGTTCTAGAGTTTATAGACTCTGTAAGCCTTTGAAGTTTCTGAATACCCAAGGAAGACTCCTTTGTTAGTTTTTGAATCAAACTTTCCAATATCATCCTTGGGGTTAAGTATAAAACACTCACATCCAAAGATATGAAAGAATGAGATGTTGGGTTTCCTTCCTCTCCACAATTTATAAGGAGTTATTTTCAAAATTGGTCTTACCAAGATTTTGTTTTGAATGTAGCAAGCTGTATGAACAACCTCTGCCCAGAAGGGTTTTGGTAGATTGCTTGAAATGAGCATGGTTCTTCCCATCTCTTGCAAGATTTTGTTCTTTCTCTCAATAACCCCATTTTGTTGAGGTGTTCTTGCCACTGAGAAATTGTGAGAGATCCCATTCTCATCACAAAATATTTTGAAGCTTGAGTTTTCAAACTCACCACCATGGCCACTTCTTATGGCAGAAATGCAGTATCCTTTTTCATTCTGCACCTTCTTACAAAATCTAGTGAAATTCTCAAAAGTTTCATCCTTGCTTTTGAGAAAGATAACCCATGTAAATCTAGTATAGTCATCAACTATTACCAAACCATATTTCTTCCCTTCAATACTTCCTGTTCTTATAGGTCCAAATAAATCAATGTGAAGCAGTTCTAAAGGTCTTGAGGTAGACACAACATTTTTGCTCTTGAATGAGCTTTTAGTTTGTTTACTGATCGAGGCCGCACTCAACCAAATATTAAAACTCAGAATATGTAGTTAATGGAAAATTAACCAAAGTCGTCTCTCAAGGAATTCAATAGCAAATTCGAATTTACTCACAAGAATTGTTGATTCAAAAGCAAGCAAGGGGGTTTTGTTTGGTTGTTTCTTAAAATTCAAGAACAAAAGCAAAAACTCGAAATTCAGAAAATATGTATGAAAATGGATGAATTCCCAAGGTCATTCACATAGGATCTTTCATTGATTTACAGAAAATTAGCAATTCCTACACAAATTCGAATTGATCAATTAAGCATCAATCAATTCATCAATTATCTCATACAAGGATTAAGCAAACTTGTGTGAGAATCTAATCCCTAACCTACTGAATTAAGCAAACAGTAGATTCATCTGAGAATTAAGTAAACTAAGATTCAAATTTAGGATTAAGAGGAGAAGAAGAACCATGAAGCATGCATTCCAATTCAAGATTCAAAATCCTAGAATTCTAGAGATTAGGAGAAGAGAAAATGTGTAGAAAAGTGTAAAACGAAATTGCATAGATCAAACCTCAAGATCCAATGCTTAGAACACTTGAGAATCAACCTTGAATTCAACCTTCCATGGAGGTTGAAGAGGAAAAACGAAAATGGAAGAAGAAGAAGAAGAAAGAAGAAGAAGAAGATAGAAAAAGAGAGAAAATGAAGAGACTTCAAATCTGAATTTTAGAAAAATGAGAAAGTGTTTTTTTCAAAAGAGTAACTGCCCCTATTTATAGATCTACTCCTAATTAATCAGATCTAAATGATGTTTGGGCCTA
Organism: Sesbania bispinosa; assembly: GCA_026901365.1. Lineage (NCBI taxonomy): Eukaryota > Viridiplantae > Streptophyta > Magnoliopsida > Fabales > Fabaceae > Sesbania > Sesbania bispinosa. The sequence continues at coordinate 61,625 of QLOH01000890.1, forward strand.
AATTAACGAGTATGAGGCCCAATACACTAATACAAGTCTTAAAACAATGTTGTTTCTGAGACAGTTTTTGTAGCCCAACTTCGAACTGCAACCGCTCCTAATTTCTTCATGGGAATATAGTCATATAGCATATCAAATTACAGCCCCAGAAGTTAGCTTTCCAATGCCACTTGAATCACTCAAATCTGACACCTACAACTCCAGATATCTACAAAACAAGACAGGTAGGTCAGTAGGCCTAAAATCCGAAATTAAACAACATTTACAGTTAAAGCCCAATTAAGCCCAATTCGGTAAATCCTAATTAAATCAGTGGATTTCATCACAATTACACTCCAATAAAGCTAAGATTAAAGGTGCTAAGTGTGAATAAAATTGTGCTCATCATTTACCTTTCAGACAGTTTTCACAAAGAATATCAGATTTGAAAGATAGCTTGGGCAATCCTTTAACAAGATTGTATTTTGTAAGATTTGAGATTAGTCTCAAGCTAGCATGCCCAAGTTTCTTGTTCCAAATCTGTTTTTCATCATCAACAGAAAGTAAACACTTCACATTTTGATTTGCAAGTTCCTCAAGATCAATTTTGTACACATTGTTGTGTCTCTTGGCAGTAAAGAGGGTTTGATCCGAAGAATCTTTGACTATAAAACCTTCTTTTGTGAAGGATACAACATAACCACTATCACACAATTGGCTTATGCTTAGCAGATTGTGTTGTAAACCTTCAACAAGGAGAACATTCTGAATCAGGGATAAAGGAGATATACCTACGGACCCATTGCATGTGATCCTTCCCTGCTGATTGCCACCAAAGGTCACCACACCACCATTCTTTGGTCTAAGGCTTTGGAACAAAGACTCTTCTCCCGTCATGTGACGCGAGCATCCACTGTCCAAATACCATTTGTGGAGTTTCCTTTGTCCTGTTAAACACATCTGCAACAGGAACAATCAAACTTTTAGGTACCCATATTTTCTTGGGTCCTTTCTTGTTAGTTTTGGGCTTAGATTTCCCTTTGTGTTTGCACCTAGACACATGGTGTCCTGGCTTTCCACAATGAGAGCATCCATTACCTTTTCTCAAATCCTTTTTGCTTGGAACAAAAGTGGTAAGATCAGAGGAATGTGATGATGAGATTTCGGAGAATCCCAGTCCATATTTGTCAAAGGAACATTTTTTATTTCCTAACAAAATTTTGAGATTTTTTGTTCCTCCAACAGATCTGGCAAGATCTCTAGTAAGTTCATCAATCTTTCTTTTGAGTTTTTCAATCTCATTGGAAGGATCTTTTGAATTACTAGTCTCCTGCATGAAGAGTCTTTCTTTGAGTAAAATATTTTCTTTTTCTACAAACTCATTTCTGTCACATACTTTAGTGTATGCTATTGAAAGATCTTTGTACTCTTTGAGAAGTTCTCTTGAGCTTTCCATCAGATCATTATATTCATCTTGTAGGGTTTGGGGAATTATCTCAGACACAGAACTATCTGATGATGGAAGACTTGCCATTAGACAAAGGTTGGCTCTTCTAAAGATTCTTCATCTTCTCATGAGTCATCAAGATCTTCCCAGGTTGCCATTAGACCCTTCTTCTTCTTGAAAAACTTACTTTTCTTAAAGGAAGGTTCTTTAGTTTGGGACAATCTGCCTTCACGTGACCTGGTTGTTTACATTCATAACAAGTAATTTTGTCACTTGCAGAGATGTCTTTACCTGTTTTACCTATTTTTGAGGATGATGATAGATGCTTTCTGAATTTCCCTTTCTTTTGAAGCATCTTCTTGATCTTCTTACTCAACAGGGCTAGATCTTCATCATCTTCAGAACTGCCTTCTGAACCTTCAGAATCTTCTGAAGTCTCTTCAGCTTGCATGGCTTTATGTGACCCATGCCTAGGCTATTTGCACCTTGAGTTCAACGCTAAAGATTTTTTAGCTGGTGCATCCTCTACCAATTCTAACTCATGGACCTTAAGAGAACCCAAAAGCTCTTCCATCCTAAGGGAGTTAAGATCTTTAGCTTCTTGGATGGCAGTTACCTTGGGTCTCCAAGCCTTCGGAAGACTCCTAAGAATCTTGCGATTATTATCACCAGAGTCATAGGTTCTCCCCAGGGACTTGAGTCCATTTGTTATTGTCTGAAACCTCCCAAACATTTGATCAATGGTTTCAGATTCTTGCATCTTGAACATCTCATATTTATGAACGAGTATGCTGATCTTGGATTGTTTGACATTGTCAGTTCCCTCATGAGCTGCAGCCAATGTATCCCAGATCTCTTTGGCAGTGGAGCAGCCGTGCACTTTTTCATACTCAGGCTTGTTCAGAGAACATATTAAATAGAGTTTCGCCTTAGCATTTAGTTGAACTCGAGCTTTTTGATCGACCGTCCATTCGGCCTTAGGTATAGGTACACCACCATGCATTGGTATATAGTCACCATCAGTAACTATATCCCACAGATCTATGTTGTTGCTTTCAATGAATAGTTTCATACGATCTCTCCAGTAATGATAATCAATACCATTAAAGGTTGGAGGCCTTGTCACAGATACACCTTCTGTGATATAGTGAGGATTACTGGTTGGAGCTTCCATGGATCTACTTCCTCAGCACGATGAGATGCTTAACCTGAGGTTAAGCTCTGATACCAACTGTAGGAACACAGTAAAACACTAGAAGGGGGGTTGAATAGTGTTTTTATAAACTCTAAAGAGTTTTGGAAGCTTTTTGAGAAAAAGTGTTTTTCAACAAGTTTGTAGGGAATTCTCTGAAGTGCCTTCAGAGGGTTGGTTTATAAAACTAAAACCTTTTTGATAAACACACTTAGAGTTGTATAACTTCAAATTCAAATCCCCTTAGTTAGCAATAATTAAATTTACGAGAGATAAGGGTTCAGAAGACTTAGCCACAAATTTATACTGGTTCACTCACAACCACCGTGAGCTACATCCAGTCCCAATGCAACAACAACAAAGGAGTTCTACTATCTGATCAGAGATACAAGTATTCTTTTGTCACCAAGCCTCTTCAGGCTCTATCACCCAAGTATTGTTTAAACACCAAGCCTCTCCAGGCTCTAACCCAAGTATTGTTTATCAACCAAGCCTCTTCAGGCTCAAAAACAAGTATTGTTTGTCAACCAAGCCTCTTCAGGCTCAAACACAAGTATTGTTTATCAACCAAGCCTCTTCAGACTCAAACACAAATCAGTGTTTAAAAGAGAAAGTCTAAGCTTATAAACTACACAAGTTTAAAGCTCAAACTTCGTAAATGTACAAGATAACTGAGGTAGACTCAGAATATGAAAACTTTTGTACAGTGAAAATATACAGATAATTTTCTCAAAGAATATTTCAGCGTTTCAACATTTCAACGAGTTGGCTTCTTGTCTTTTGATGCTCTCTCTTGTTTCTGCATGAGCTCTACATGGATATTTATAGAGTTGGATTTGAAATCCGTTAGACTCTGATTAATTCCCGTTGAAATAGCATTAAATGCATTTTCTCCCGTTGTGACACATAGCTCTAATAGCTTGTTCTACAGTACGCAGTAGGTGTGTAGAGCTAACTTGCTTTTCTGAACAATTGTACTTGCAGTAGACAAGACTTCCTCTTTAAGGTATCCTTTTTTAAAACAACATGAGAAAGCTTTCTGCGTTCACAGCTGAGAATGGAGAATGTGCAGAGATATCTGAGTAGCTTCAAACCTTGACAAGGTCTTCAAGAGGTCTCTAAGATTAAAGAAGTTGGTGCAGGGACCAAGCCACATCAGACAGCATCGGAGAGTTCCTTTCAGAGAGTTGGTCTCTTCAGCATGTTGGACATTTCAGAAAGGTTGCACATTTCAGAATAAATCTCTACGTGCTTAAGCCATTCTTGCTGAAAACAAATAAAACACTTTACGCATAAAATGTGTAAATGACTTAGTCAAATTTGTTGTTCATTAAAACTCAAGATATGATAGACTTAAAGCATTATTAAATGCTTAATAATATTTTTGAGACTCAACACATAAAAGCCTTGATAAGAGACCTACAATGAGGCACGTGGTTGATGCTTTGGATAGATTGTCCATTTCCTCTGATTGAGAAATTTTAGGGAGTTGTGAATTGTGAATCCAACTCATGTGTGATGCTTTTGCTTTTACTCTTTCTTGCCAAATCATTTTTACTTCTATTTCTCTATGCTTTCTAAAGTATTCCCCCTCCTTCAATGGAATATTATTTCAGGATTCATTTGATGGTGGGCTTTCTCAAAGTCATCTTCAACAAGAAGATGATGATTTGGCTCATGCACTTTCTTTGTCCTTAAAGGTTTTGGAGTTTCTCTTTATTCTTATGATTCAATTTGTACTTTCCCAAATTTTTTGATTCCGAGTTCCAATTGCATTGAATTTTGACTGCAGAGGAAGAGGATGCAATATGTGAGCTTCTAGTGAAAGAGGAAACCAAAGGACTTGGAGTTCATGATACATTAGCCAAGGGAGAGAAAACCAACAATAGTAGACATGGACCAAAGGTGTGTAGAGCATTATAGTAGAAACATGGGCATGTATTGGGTGGTCGACCAACAATATTTAGGAATTAAACGAAATCAACAAGGAAAAAGAAAAGCATAATAAATGATGTTATTATTTCTCAGGGACGTTTTTACAAATTATTATCTTTCAGGGACCAATGTAATCGATCCCATATCTTTCAGGGTCCATTTTGAGGGTTTGTAAATGATGTTATCATTTCTCAGGGACGTTTTTACAATTTATTATCTTTCAGAGACCAATGTGACCAATCCCATATCTTTCAGGGACCATTTTGAGGGTTTACTTGTAGTTCTGTTAACTTTAATAGATGAGAGTTAACATAGGGACCTAATTGACTAACGTTACTATTTCTCAGGGATGTTTTTACAATTTATTATCTTTCAGGGACCAATGTGACCGACCCCATATCTTTCAAGGACCTTTTTGAGGGTTTACTCCATGCGAATAGCTTGCCAACCTTTCACTTACTCAATGGTAAAGTTGAATAGTACATTGAATTAATTGTAGGATGTCATCCCAAGTTATTTTGTCATATTTCATTAAAATTGAGATGCCTCCCTTGTTGAATCTCAAGACTTTAAAAGTTTAAAGGCCTGTTTGGTTTGTATTCTCATTTCTTGTTTCCATTTCTTATTTACATTTTGTTTACTGTTTTTTGAAATTTTACAAAGGAAAAACTGGAAATGATGGAAACATAAAATTTTTGTTTCCCGTATTTCCACTTTTTCCTTTGTAAAATTTCAGAAAATAAGAAACAAAAAATGACAACAGGAAATGGAAATGCAAACCAAATAGACCCTAAGACACCCCATAATTGAATTTTGATGATAACAAACTAAATTTTTGCTTCACAAGAAATTTAACAAGTTTCTTTATGTTTCAGATAGTGGCATCATAACTGTTTCAGACATTGAAGCTATCTAAAGATAAGCCATTTGAAGTTTCAAGTAATCTAATGAAGGATGCAGTCTGAAGTGCTAAGGGCTTTTTGAATATAAGTTATCTGAAGCCAAAACAGTCTTTTTAGACAAAGAAAAGTCAAAGTCTTTGCACATCCTCACACACAACTTCAGAACATAAATAAGGTAAGACAAAAGGCAACTTTCTGAGTCAATTTCAAAAGTCAAGCACAAAAGAGAAATATATAAATCACGTCTACAATGTTCAGAACAACGCAACAGCTACCTCATGCTTTTTGTCAGAACTATCTCACAACGGCTTCAATAGCATTTAATGTTATCTCTCAATGGACGTTTTTTAAGACGACGAACCCAAAAGCTTATAAAGAGAGGAACCCATTCCTGAAGCAAGATAGAACCTTCACATATTTATTGAGAAGCAAAAACACTGTAAAAATCTTTGTAGATTTCATACTCTGATATAAACTTGTACAAAACTTTCATATCATGTGTCTAAACACCGTTACATGTACAATTTCTTTGAACTAGAACTTTTCTAGAGTTCAAGTTCATTCATTTTCTTATAAACACTTAGTGTGTAGAGCCCGAAGAGGCTAGGTGAGCAAACAATACTTGTTTAGAGCCTGGAGAGGTTTGGTGTGAAAATAATACTTTTTTAACTGAACCTGAAGAGGCTTGTCTGTAAAACAATACTTGCAGTATGTGGTGATTAGTGGAAATCTAGAAGTTGTTTTAGCTCTAGGACTAGACGTAGCTCACAATTAGGGATGAAAATAGGCCGAGTCAAGCTAGGTTTTCCAAGGCCTAAGTTTGGCCTGCACCTTAAATTCATGGCTTGAGTCTGGCCTGTTTACCTGATATAGACTTTATTTTATGGTTTGAACCTGGCCTATTTAAAGCCTTACATGGACTGAAAGCCTGCTTAAAAGTTTGTTTTATAGTATGATACTTAATATATCAGAAGCATGTATTTGAATAGACTTAGAGGCCCAAGTTTTTTTATGTAAGACAACATACTTATATAATTACACAAGATAATAAATATATATTTATAAGGCAATATAATAAAAATCTTTATAATAATAATAGCAATATAAAAAATATTAGTATTTTATTTATATTTAGTTAAATAGGTCGGCCTGATTGTAACCCCCTTGAGTTGCTTGCAGGAGTGATGAGGGTCCCCACAAACCAACACGAATCTTTCCAGTATGCTTTGTCCTAACTTGCACACTTTCCGGGAAACTTCCCAGAAGGTCACCCATCCCAGAATTGCTCCATGCCAAGCACACTTAAAGTAACGCCCTAATTTTTAAAATTTAAGATTTAGTCCGTTGGAAACTAAATCCTAATTTTTTGAAAATTAAATCGCGCCATTTCGAATATCATACTTCACAATTCGATAAGAAACCAACGATAACTTATACAATTTGTGAAAAACTCAAACTCTATATACATATATGTACAAAATCTGCCCGAAGGCTACAAACCAAGCATCACTAACATAAGACAAGATATATATATATATATACACACACACACACACACATAAGAGTTCTCTATACAATCCAAAAAGGAAAACTAAACTCCATCTAATGAACAACTCCTATTCTCCAATCACTGATCCCTGCTCGGAGGTACCTGCACACCTAGATTGTGTCCACAAAACGTGTGGTGAGACTAATGTCTCAGTGAAGTACAACTATGCATATGCAGTGTAGGGGAAAACAATAACTAACTAATATGCAACCATAATCATAATCATAACTAAATCAAATAAATGCACTAATGATGCAACTCACTGTTGTGCCCAGCAAGCATGATCTTATCACTTAAAATGGAGTTAGAATTGAGCTCAGACTACGTTAAACGTCTTTCCCGGGGACGTATCCCACCCATTACTGGACCGAAGTCAAGTTTTCACATAATTATTCAATTTTCTTAACTCACAGCACGAAGGCCGACTTATTTAACTCACGGTCGAAACCGACTTATAATCAATGAACTGATAACTGATAAACAATATATTTCGCAATTTTGTAAGTTTCATAAATTTCGCAAACCTCATAATCTAAGGTTCCCAATATCAAAATAATATGCTTTTACACTAAGTCACATAAATCATCATGCAATTACCACTAATTCAACATTCATAAGCATAAGAAAGGGAAATCAAAGGGTAGGGTTCATGCATATAGTCAATGAAATCGAAATGTGAAGGTGTGTGAGTTATACTCACCTAATCTTGAAATTCCAAAGAAGAAAAGTAGAGAAAGGTGGATCACTTAACAAATCCTTTCTTCAATTTCCTTTTCCAAGCTTCAATCTACACTTCCTATCTCTAGAATTCCAAAGCCTCTCTCTCTAGGTTTAAGTAGAAGGAGAAGATAAATGAGAAATTCTGTTTCTGAACTGAAATTTGGGACTTTAAGTGGATTTTCACTCAAGCGAATCAAATTCACTTGAGCGAAAATGACCCAAAAAAAAGTACCCTCTCTGGACGATTTTCGCTTGAGAGAAATCACATTCGCTTGAGCGAAAATTGCAGAAACTCACTTCAAAATTTCTCTGCAAAATTCGCTTGAGCGAATATGGATTCGCTTGAGCGAATCCCCTGAAACTTGGTTTTAAACCTGAATTTTGTCTTCTAATTTCTTAAACTTCCTTCCCTTAATTATTAACATATAAACCTCTATTTTAATCTTATGAATTAATAGAAACTATAATTTGTGGGATGTTACATTCTACCCCCCTTCAAGCAATTTTGTCCTCAAAACTCGCTCTAGTCATCTTCCAACATCAGTTCACCCCCTATCTCCTTTATCCTTGGAATACATGTTCTAAAACCCATACCTCTCTCTCAACATCATAGATTGGTTTCTCTAACAGGTTCTCACACTACTCACTCCATTCTAATATACTTAACTAATTTGGTTAGACAACTTACCTATTAGGATCTGAAGGAAATAAAAGAGTTCCCTCTGTGGCTTCCCATGTCCTTACTATAAAGCTACCCCCTTAAGGCTTCAGGCCCTCCCTAACATCCTTCCAATAGTTCCTATTCCTCCTGCGTGCCTAAGTGAGCTCTGGTTCACTCTAAGTAGGATAACTATCCTAATCTAGACTAACATTCCCATATTCCCTCTAGTGTGACCTTAACAAGTGTTTGCATCTAAGGAAACTTTGACTATATGGTTTACTACCTAACAAGCACTTACACTCTAACACAATATGTCATAAAATTACTCATACAAACTAATGTCACAAATTGATAGCAAGTTACACAGCACATTCAAATCATACAGTTACACAATCAAAACTACATCATAAGTCAATCAACAACCATCCTCCAGAAAAATGATGAATCTATCTTAACTAACTTACTCCGGGTGCCTAATGTCCACTTAGAGCTTCAGGGTCACATTCTATAAAGCTTCTAGGGTGAGAATAGCATTCTTAGGAATAAACCTAGGTTACTCTCTTTCTAATACAAGATAGGTGGCTCTAATCTTATTAAGGAAGTGTCCTAACTTCCTGACCAAGGTATCCTACTCACATAACTAACCATAATCTCCATGTACATCGCACACACTATAGGAGTGATCAATCCCTATAATGAGTACGTGTACTGTGAGATCATAGTAAGTCACGAGAAACTAACCTAACCATAGTCCAATTGGATTGAACTGCTCTGATACCAAAATGTAACGCCCTAATTTTTAAAATTTAAGACTTAGTCCGTTGGAAACTAAATCCTAAATTTTTGAAAATTAAATCGCGCCATTTCGAATATAATACATCACAATTCGATAAGAAACCAACAATAACTTATACAATTTGTTAAAAACTCAAACTCTATATACATATATGTACATAATCTGCCCGAAGGCTACAAACCAAGCATCACTAACATAAGAAAAGATATATATATATATATACATAAGAGTTCTCTATACAATCTAAAAAGGAAAACTAAATTTCATCTAATAACAGCTCTTACTCTCCAATCACTGATCCCTGCCCGGAGGTACCTACACACCTAGATTGTGTCCACAAAATGTGTGGTGAGACTAATGTCTCAGTGTAGTACAACTATGCATATGCAGTGTAGGGGAAAACAATAACTAACTAATATGTAACCAAAATCATAATCATAACTAAATCAAATAAATGCACTAATGATGAAACTCATTGTTGTGCCCAGCAAGCATGATCTTATCACTTAAACTAGAGTTAGAACTGAGCTCAGACTACGGGAAACGTCTTTCTCGGGGACGTATCCCACCCATTACTGGACCGAAGTCAAGTTTTCACATAATTATTCAATTTTCTTAACTCACAGCACGAAGGCCAGCTTATTTAACTCACGGTTGAAACCGGATTATAATCAATGAACTGATAACTGATAAACAATATATTTCGCAATTTCGTAAGTTTCGTAAATTTCACAAACCTCGTAACCTAAGGTTCCCAATATCAAAATAATATGCTTTTACACTAAGTCACATAAATCATCATGCAATTACCACTAATTCAACATTCATAAGCATAAGAAAGGGAAATCAAAGGGTAGGGTTCATGCATATAGTCAAAGAAATCGAAATGTGAAGGTGTGTGAGTTATACTCACCTAATCTTGAAATTCCAAAGAAGAAAAGTAGAGAAAGATGGATCACTTGACAAATCCTTGCTTCAATTTCCTTTTCCAAGCTTCAATCTACACTTCCTCTCTCTAGAATTCCAAAGCCTCTCTCTCTAGGTTTAAGTAGAAGGAGAAGCGAAATGAGAAATTTGGTTTCTGAACTGAAATTTGGGACTTTAAGTTGATTTTCGCTCAAGCGAATCAAATTCGCTTGAGTGAAAATGACCCAAAAAAAAGTACCCTCTCTGGACGATTTTTGCTTGAGCGAAAATTGCAGAAACTTCACTTCAAAATTTCTCTGCAAAATTCGCTTGAGCGAATATGGATTCGCTTGAGCGAATATGGATTCGCTTGAGCGAATCCCCTGAAACTTGGTTTTAAACCTGAATTTTGTCTTCTAATTTCTTAAACTTCCTTCCCTTAATTATTAACATATCAACCTCTATTTTAATCTTATGAATTAATAGAAACTCTAATTTGTGGGATGTTACACTTAACTATGGAGTTCTTATGTTATGGGGTTTCGAAAAGAATATGCATCTTGTTTGTATAGTTCTCCACAATAATTTCCTTTAAGTTATCCTCAACTGTACAATCTCATACCTGCACAGCCTCTGGATACCTCTCATTCGGGTGTGGGCTTGGTTTAACCATGTGTCCCTTTTTTTGCTTAGAAGCCTACTAGGAGCCGCTCCTTGTCTATGCCTCTTTGTACCGGCGATCACTCCTGGCTCTCATCAGCCTCCGACTCTCACATGCTCACAAGCTTCCGCCTGGTTCGTCCCCGAACCACACCGTACTAGGAGAGGCTTGGCTCTAATACCATTTGTAACGCCCCCGAGCGGCTTGCAGAAGTGATGAGGGTCCCCATAAAGCAACACGAGTCTTTCCAGTATGCTTTTGTCTTCACTTGCACACTTTCTGGGAAACTTTCCAAAAGGTCACCCATCCCAAAATTGCTCCAAGCCAAGCACGCTTAACTATGGAGTTCTTTTGTTATGGGCTTCCGAAAAGAAGATGCATCTTGTTTGTATAGTTCTCCACAACAATTTCCTTTAAGTTATCCTCAACTGTACAGTCCCATACATGCACAGTCTCTGGATCCCTCTCATTCGGGTGTGGGCTGTTTCATCCATCTGTCCCCTTTTTTTTTTGCGTAGAAGCCTGCCAGGAGCCGTTCCTTGTTCGTGCCTCTTTGCACCGACGATCACTCCCCACCCTCATCAACCTCTGGCTCTCACACATACCACATGAAACATGCCCTGTACTATTAAGTTAGTGGGCCATGAAATTTTTTAATGAGACCCAGTAATATTTTAATCACTTAAATCAAAGATATCGTTTCAAAGTTAGAAACAAATTGTTAATTTTACATGATTAACGAGTGAGTAGAGTGAAAAATGTGAATTAGAGTTGTTCAATCTTAGGTTGCTGAAACAAAAAATTGAGCCAAATCATATATCCATTTTGTAAATACACGTTCTAAGATTAGGCAATGTGATACACATCATAGAGTGTATTGTATTTGTGCTTACCACGAGAACTTGCTCTATTTTACCAAGTTAATGGGGCAAGATATTTTTAATGAGACCCAATATTATTTAAATAACTCAAGTCAAAATAAAGTTTTGATGTTAGTAAAAAAAGTGGTATTGTTACAAGACTAGTGAGTGAGTTAAGTGAATAATGTGAATATGAATTGTTCACACTTCAATTGCAAAAATTAAAAGTTCAACTAGATCAGATACCCTCTTTATAGATACACATTCTAGGATTGGGGCCTGTCATACACATCATATAGTGTACTGCATCGGTGCAAACCGTGTGCAACTTGCTCTCTATTACCAAGTTAGTGGGCAAATATATGTTTAAATGAAACCTATTATTCTTTTCATAACTTAAATTAATGATATTGTTTATAAGTTAGTAAAAAACTGGTATTTCTACAAGATTAATGGGTGAGTAGAGTGAAAAATGTAAATCTAAGGTATTCACACTTTAGTTGCTGAAATTAAAAATTCATCCAGATCAGACATCCTCTTTATAAACACACGTCCTAGGATTGGGGCTTGTCATACACATCATAGAGTGTATTGTACTCTCTTTCTCTCTTCTCCTATCTGTCTTTGGGTATCTCTGATGTCTCTTAAGTCATTTTCTGATTTTGATTCTACAAACCACAAATAATTTTTGCATCATCTTTACAAGATTTGAAGCAGAGAAGACTCTAACAATGAGGAAACGATGTGTGGTAGTGAATATAGGGGAACCTGCCATTGAGAGTAATCTAAGATACGAGGCTTGCCAGAAAAATCATCTTGTGAACATTGGTGGACATGTTTTGGATGGTTGTGGGGACTTCGTGGCTAGTGGGTCAGAAGGGGAGGCTGCTATGACTTGTGCCGCTTGTGGTTGCCACAGGAGCTTCCACAAGTAAGAGGTGGAAATGCAAGCTTTTAGCCAAAGTTCTTAACCTCCACCCACTTCTGAAAGATGAAGAGTTCATCTATCATCTTCACGATTAGATGTTTCGCTGAGTTACAAATATGTTATAGACCTTGTTTATCTTGTGTTTAGTTGTTAAGGTTTGGAATATTAGCACAATTGTCGTTTTGTATTCGAGAAATCAAGCGCAACATAATTTGATCCTTGTAAAGGGGAAATCAACGCTCATCGGATGTCAATTTTATGAATGAAAAACGCAAAGATGCTTATAATTTCCTACTCCCTTCGCACTCTATCATGATAGGTTTCTGGTAGATTTCTTTTGTTTCTTTTTATTTTTCTATATCAGTATAAAGTATTTCTGAATTTTCTTTGTTTCTCATTAAAGAAATTTCAGTTCATAAAAGAAAATAATTATTAAGTTGATTCATGTTTTACGTTTCCACCAATTATGTGTCATTTTCTGAGATTTGATTTTGAATAAATGTATAGAAAACAGTTTTCCAACTCGCTCAATTTTCTAAAAAATCAAAATATACAAGGATTTTTTTTTTATTTTTCGTACTCTGGATTTGGAAAGATTATCTGTGATGCTCACGTTTTGTATCATACGTTATACAAAATTGTTACTTCCATCGTACCTATGCATACCACACGAAACCTTCCTTGTACTATTAAGCTAGTGGGCCATGAAATTTTTTAATGAGACCCAGTAATATTTTAATCACTTAAATCAAAGATATCATTCCGAAGTTAGAAACAAAATTTGTAATTTTACATGTTTAAGGAGTGAGTAGAATGAAAAATGTGAATTAGAGTTGTTCACTCATCGGTTGTTGAAACAATAAATTGAGCCATATCATATATCCTCTTTGTAAATACACGTTCTAGGATTGGGGGTTGTCATACACATCATAGAGTGTATTGTATATGTGCTTACCACATGAACTTGCTCTGTTTTACCAAGTTAGTGGGGCAAGATAATTTTAACAAGACCCAATATTATTTAAGTATCTCAAGTCAAAGATAAAGTTTCAAAGTTAGTATAAAAATGGTATTTTTACAAGATTGGTGAGTGAGTTGAGTGAAAAATGTGAATCTGAGTTGTTCACACTTCAGTTGCAGAAATTAAAAAGTCCATCTAGATCAGATACCCTATTTATAGATACACGTTCTAGGATTGGGGGTTGTCATACACATCATATAGTGTACTGCATCGGTGCAAACCATGTGCAACTTGCTCTCTACTACCCAGTTAGTGGGCAAAGATATGTTTTAATGAGACCTATTATTGTTCTCAAAACTTAGATTATCGATATTGTTTATAAGTTAGTAAAAAAATAGTATTTCTACACGATTAATAGGTGAGTAGAGTGAAAAATATGAGTCCGAGTAATCACACTTTAGTTGCTGAAATTAATGTTAGTCTATGCACTAGAGACTTATATGTTTTTATTTTGAACATTCATCACTTGTATCATATTATTCTTATAAAGGCAATTCATTTTAATAATTCTTTTAGAATATAATATATGTCCTTAGAATAATAAGCTCAAACATCATAAGAAATCAAGTAGATGATTTGATCGTGAAATCTTATGAAGAACTATTCTTAAAATATTCCTTGGTCAAGTATCATATTAGGACAATTAGATGCATTTATACTAGTATGTGAGTTCATTGATGATCACATCTCACGGATCATGGATATGAGATATCAAGTGCTCACATAAGTACATATTAAGAGTAATGATGTACTGGACTGGCCCACCTTAAGAACGTTGCATGGTTTGTTACATAAGTGTCATGAGCGTTTCTTATATTGATAAATATTATATGAAGTCATTTTACCTGAAATCACTACGATTCCTACATAAGGAATTATATGTTTTAAATATAATCAAACATTACCTATAACAAGGTGAACATACAGTTGGTTTTTGGACATATAATAAATTATGTGGTGGAATGTGAGGGACCTAGATGAGATTTGTCCCTCCTATGTAACAGGAGTTATATCTGTAGGCCTCTTGATAAAGTTAGACTACAAAATGCATGGCCATGCTCAGGAGGATAAACATGAGATGTTTATTTTCTGTTTAGTCTACTTGGGCATCAAGAAAAACATAAATTGAACTATACAAGGATGACACATTCCATGCCCTTGTGTTCAATTAGATACTTGGACAAATGGACAATCCATATAAAGTATTATCATAAAATAGGATACACCAAATTGCTGACATTCTCAATATATAGGTATTAGTGATGTATTGCTAGATACCACTCGCTATTTATGATATTAAATATAAAATAGTTTAATTTTAAATATCATAACTAGGTATTAAGAGAACCTATTGGGTCACACAATACAACAAGCCCACTAGGAGTGTTAGTAATTCTAATCAGATTAAAATTATAACATAATGGGCCAGGCCCATATGTGATAGGGTTAAATGAGTGACTGTAAAACCCTACCCACCACTCTATAAAAATCGCAAGAGATGCATTACCCATATCACATGAGCAGTCCCTCTTACTCTCCAAACTCTACTAGCAGAGGCAAGGAAGGTTTCCTGGTTCTCTAGAGATGTGGTTGTGATAAGTGAAAAATAAATGATAAATTAGAGTACTTTTTAGTGCACTTATCAAGGGTAAAATGGTATTTTATGCCCCAAATTAATCCCCTTTTATTAATAATTATATAAATTGTATTTATTAGTCTTGAATTTGAATTTGATGCTATTTTAATATAAATTGTGTTGATTTTTGCAGATTATGGCAAAGATTTGATATAGAGAGAAGATAGCATTAAATCGGGGAGATATTAATGAGGATTTGAAGTTTAATTGAGGACAATTAATGAAGATATCAGCTGCAATTAAACAAGGATTCTGCAGACAACCTTCCCATTTAAATTCAAGATACTCAATAAATGCAAGGTATCATAAGGAAAAAGGGAAACAAGGAAAGACAATCAACCAAAACCAGTCTCGGGAAGAAATCAACTTAAAAAGAGAAAGATTGAAGTTGTGCAACCTGTGTTGCTCGCTTCACCTGCGCTGTAAGCGCAACAAATTAAAATTAGCTTCTGACATCTGCGCTTCACCCACGTTGTAGCGCAGGTGAAGCGCAAAACTGGTATTGTTTGCTCTGTTTCCCATTTTAGATAGATTTCTTCCCAATTTCTTTTGTCTTTCCTTAGACTATAAATAGAACCCTCTTGCACCAGATCAAGGTGTGCAGGGAGTAGTACAGGATCAGTATATTTTCATGCACCATATTTACTTTTAGAATAGGAGAGGCGAAGCGCTGCACGAGGATTGAAGAAGGTGACAGATTCTTTAATGGCTTGTATGGCTACCTTGAGTAGCTAACTCTCCAGTAGGATTGAATGTAGTTGATTCTATCCCCAAGTGTATGTAAACTCTATTTTATTATTTACGATTCCCTATTTTGTAATTTCGGTATCCTTATTCTGTGCTTAATTCCTAACTTCCGCGCGTGCGCCGGAGATATAGGCTAGCGTCTGTGACATAGCGTGGATAGAGACTTCCGACTAGGACTAAGGATGAGGGATCCTAGACCTAGGGAACTCAAACTCTGATTGTTTAAGGGTACTCGGTAGTCATATTGGAATATATTTGGGGTCTCGTGATTGACGGGGTAGTGATAGGCCCCAAATGAAGAGCGTCTATAGGAAGGTATGGTTATCGATAGTAACATAATTGAAAGTTAATTGTATGTGAGGGATAAACGGGGTCTTGTGATTGATGGGGTAGTGACAGCCCTTGAATGAAGAGCGTTTATAGGGAAGTACAATTAATGGACGATTCAAACGAACGGAACAATAATTAATTAATTAAGAGCTTAATGAGCCAAGGGTAATTTGTCGCTTGGGAGAGCCCGCATGGATTATCTTTGAGTGGTAGGCTGCTGGTTGATGGGTTTCCTGGAAAGTTTACCAGTAGTCCAGTAGTTTTAGAGTAAGTAGAGTATCGTATCCACAGGGAGCGGTTTTAACTTGTAAAGTTAAAGTAATTGTATTTTCAATAAAACATTTTCGTAAAGAGAGTTGGTGAATTTTGAAATATAATAAACAAAGATAACACGAGAGAATGAGTATTTAGGACTAGGATTTGATTTCGTTTCATCTCCCCCCTTGTGTATTCAAACTCCTTTTCCCTTATTTATGATCGTACATGTAATTACCTTAGCATTGTTTAATTACGATAATTATAAGGCATGCCTGGTAATTATCGTACCCGTAAATTCCCCTATAACATCATAATTAAACGCCAAAAGCTATTCTCTACAGGCATTCAAAGTGGCATTTGGCGACCCCGAACATTCCCCGTATTTTGCAATCAGCACTATCGAATTAGCCATACTTTCACATAAGGCACCTACGGAGGGGTGTGTCACTCACTGAACCTCCGATCGTTAGAATACAATCCTTATTCTACGATATGACTAACCCGAGTACCTTTAGCAATCCGAGAATAAGCTTCATGAACAGCTCCATGCTCACCTACCTCTGATACTAGCCGGAGTTCCACTTTTTGTATCCAGAGCAATAGCCTACCATCCCAGCGCACGCGCGGAGTTGATGCATTACACACAGCAAAAAGATACCGATAAATTACAAGCATAGAATCATAAATAAAATATAAAAGAGAATTCTTATACACAAGGGGATTGAATCTACTACATCAAATCCTACTAGAGAGCTTAGCTACTCATGATAGTCATTACAAACTACTGATAAATCTATCACCTTTCTCAATCCTATACTACTCTCTCTCTCTGTATCAGTGTGTTGGGTCCCGAGGACCTGTCTTGTGACCTATGCAAAGGGCTCTATTTATAGAGTTTGGGAAACCTTGAAGAGATCAGGCTGTGATGTCACTTGTGTGTAGCTTAGCGAATCAGAGGCTGCCTTTTCATTAATTGACGTCACAGTTGTGAAGCTTGACCAATCAGGAGCTTCCCTTTCATTAATTGACGTCACCTGCGCACGACTTCATTAATCAGGACATGCGTAGCGCACATGAAGCCTGGCCACTCTGCTCATGCGCTCCACGTGCGCTTAGCGCGTGTGGAGCATGGAACACGCAGCTGTTTTCCTTGATTTTTGGATCTAACCTCTGGATCTCTTTCTAATCTTATCTGGTTTTCCCTTTATCCCTTTATCCGAATTATTTTGTATTTATCTGCTTTGTATTTGAATTGGAGAGATTCTTTGCAGGATTCTCTGATTATCCTTTATTTATTTGAATTTGAATCTGCAACCTCCTCCTTTCTGATGCTATTTTTACTCTTGTCCCAAATCTGTTGTAAATCTGCATAAAATCACAGATTTCTATTTAAAATAGCATCATATTCAAATTTACATCAAATAAATACAATTATTATAATTATTAACAAAAAGGGATATTTTGGGGCATAAATTACTATTTAATCCTTGATAAGTGTAATAAAAACTATATGAAATTAACGCTAATTTTACACTTATCAAATACCCCCCAACTTAATTTCGTGCTTGTCCTCAAGCAAGACACCCTTGCAATTAAAATTTCAAAATACCCTTGATAAAAATTAAAAAAAAAACAACTACAAGAAAAAAAAATTTGTTATCTCTTTTATTTAGGCAGAAGTCACTTTTCATTTTAGGAAAAATCGAGACCAAGTGAAATTACCATGGCTCAACCAGAATTAGAATACAAACATCAATTTGAATTTTCTCATGAGTAGTAATTAAAGCAATAAACAAATATCAATGAACTTCACTCATGCTCACGGGTACTGTTTCCCTCAATATTTTCACCACAGCTGAACAACTAAAATTGATAGTCGTTTCTAATTCCAAAGCTTATTCATGGTTGATATGGATCAAAAGGTCTTTTCAAGGTTGTAATGAGGCTAGGTTATCAAGAAATTATGGTTTTTCTTGGATAAACAATAAACATCTAGAATAGAGAGCATCTTTGGATGTTGCTTTTGATTTTCTCTCCTTCTTTCATTTTTTCCTTGATTTATTTCTTTTCTTTGCAGGCCTCTTTCCTTGTTTGAAGATGCACTGCCCCCAACTTATTCAATTTATTCACTTTTTCTTTTTGATTTTAGGGGGAGTGATCTTCTTTTTCTTTTTGTTTTTCTGTACTTGCTCCTTGGAATTGCAACATTTTCTTCCCATTATTTTTCTACTTGCCACCTTGCTCTCTATCCCAAATGTGTGAGGGACAGGATATATATATTTATTTTGGCTTGGGTGAACAAGAATAATTAACTAAGGCTCAAAATGGGTATTTAAAAATTGGATAAATTGTACCAAGGTTGGCTTTTTGGCTCTGGGCAGATATATTGAAAACAAATTTTTGCCTTTGTCATTTCCATATTTTCCAAAAATAGCAAAAGATCCAAAAAGTCAACCAATAAAAACTTACAGACAGCGGTGAAAAACTCTCAAATTACTGTTTGGGCTCTCAACTCACCGGTTACTTGGCTAAATTCCTTGAAAAATATTTATTGGTTTTAATTAACTACCCTGATTGATTCTCATGTGAAGCATTCTAATCTTAATTGATTGTGGGATTAATCACAAGACATTTTTTCTTCCTAATCTGGTTAGTTAAACTGCCTAATTTCAGAGATTTTTCAAAAATTTTCCTTTTTTTATTTCCTAAATCCTAAGTCCTAAAAATTTTAAAAATCCTAAAAATAAAAAAAATCCTAATTAGGGGTCCTAAAAATTAAGAAAATAGAAAATAAAAGAAAGAAAAGAAAGAAAAACACCAATGTTAATCTTCATCCTCTGTATCCTGTGGGTCCTTGTCATATTTTCTAGCTGGTGCTGCTTCACCTCCCTCCTAGAAGAATAGGCCTGTCCCCAGGCCAATGCTAGAATATACGGAATTCTTCCAACAACATGCCTGGGTATGGGTCTTGCAGCAGCCTATGCACTCGGGAATCTCATGGGATCATATATTCTGATCCTTTTCCCCATGTCTTCTCCTCGTGAGCTAAAGCCACGAGAAAGACTAGCAATTTATTCCTAGGCATCTAAAAAGTCAATTAACAACAATTAGTTGCTAAACATATTTATTTTAATGATGCCTTATTGCAAATACCAATTCATGAAGAACATAGAAGCCTATCATTAACCAATTGCATGCATAAAGAATTATTTTGAACAAAATTTTTTTTACTGCACTTGGTAATGCCTTCCTAAAAACAACATATACTCATTTGTTTTGCAAGTATTCAATCAATCCATAGAAAGTGAGAGTTTAAAATTTTTGAAAAAGATAGAACATAACACTTTCCAATTTAATAACAACAAAGAGTTCCAATTAAGCACATTGTTCTTCAGCCAAAAACACATCAAGGGTAGCAGATAATAATATTCATAATCTTAAAGTTGCTATCCTAAACTGTAAATCATGAAAGCAGAATAGATGAAGATTTTAATTGGTAAAAATAAAATAATAATAAATAAAAGAAAAATATGAAATTTGAAAGTTTCAAAATTGATTGAAGTTTGTGAGTGGAAAAAAAAAGTGAAAAGAAAAGCTTAGGAAGTAGAGAAACAGTACATGAGAAAATAGAAGATTTTAAAATTTTCGTACTGCTGCGCTTCACCTGCTGTGATGTCACTTGTGTGTAGCTTATCCAATTGGAGGCTGCCTTTTCATTAATTGACGTCACTGTTGTGAAGCTTGATCAATCAGGAGCTTCCCTTTCATTAATTGACGTCACCTGCACGCGGCTTCATTAATCAGGACACGCGCTTCATGTGCGCTTAGCGCACATGAAGCTTGGCCACTCTGCTCATGCGCTCCACGTGCGCTTAGCGCGTGTAGAGCGCACGTGGAGCGTGGAACACGCTGCTGTTTTCCTTGATTTGTGGATCTAACCTCTGGATCTCTTTTTGATCTTATCTGGTTTTCCCTTTATCCCTTTATCCGAATTATTTTGTATTTATCTGCTTTGTATTTGAATTGGAGAGATTCTTTGCAGGATTCTCTGATTATCCTTTATTTATTTGAATTTGAATCTGAAACCTCCTCCTTGCTGATGCTATTTTTACTCTTGTCCCAAATCTGCTGTAAATCTGCATAAAATCACAGATTTCTATTTAAAATAGCATCATATTCAAATTTACATCAAATAAATACAATTATTATAATTATTAACAAAAAGGGATATTTTGGGGCATAAATTACTATTTAATCCTTGATAAGTGTAATAAAAACTATATGAAATTAACGCTAATTTTACACTTATCAAATACCCCCCAACTTAATTTCTTGCTTGTGCTCAAGCAAGACACCCTTGCAGTCAAAATTTCAAAACACCCTTGATAAAAATTCAAAAAAAAAAAACAACTACAAGAAAAAAAATTGTTATCTCTTTTATTTAGGCAGAAGTCACTTTTCATTTTAGGAAAAATCGAGACCAAGTGATATTACCATGGCTCAACCAGAATTAGAATACAAACATCAATTTGAATTTTCTCATGAGTAGTAATTAAAGCAATAAACAAATATCAAGGAACTTCACTCATGCTCACGGGTACTGTTTCCCTCAATATTTTCACCACAGCTGAACAACTAAAATTGATAGTCGTTTCTAATTCCAAAGCTTATTCATGGTTGATATGGATCAAAAGGTCTTTTTCATGGTTGTAATGAGGCTGGGTTATCAAAAAATTATGGTTTTTCTTGGATAAACAATAAACATCTAGAATAGAGAGCATCTTTGGATGTTGCTTTTGATTTTCTCTCCTTCTACCATTTTTTCCTTGATTTAACTCGGGGTTTTATCAATTTAGTTTAGCTAAGTCATTACAAGAATATAGTCATAACTAATAAATAGTTTTTACATACACGAAGGGTGCGATGATACGAAGTTCAATCCTAGTCCAAGTATAGTGCTCTCAACTCATCCTTATTATTGTTTTCTTTATTATTCTGCAATTTATATTTTCCGCATAATTATTCTCTCAAATCCTTTTTTCTCACTTGATAAATAGATCACAGATATACGCGAATTGACCGTTCCCTGTGGATACGATACTTTACTTACTATTATACCACTAGACTTTTGGTTCGCTTTCCAGAATTCCATTAGGCTGCAATTGCCTCGTTTGCAATTTTCAAAAGGTATATCGCACTGGTTCCATTTCTTTACTCCTTAATTCATTTTTTCACATTAACGATCATAACAAGGGGGAATCCAATTATTCCGCTGCACCCTGACCATATGCTTGATTCCCTTCAATTAAAAATTCACCCAAATCATACATCCTCTTTATAAACACATGTCCTAGGATTGGGGCTTGTCAAACACATCGTAGAGTGTATTTTACTCTTTCTCTCTCTTCTCTTCTCTGTCTTTAGGTATATCTGATGTATCTCTAAGACATTTTCTAATTTTGATTCTACAAACCACTAATAATTTTTGCATCATCTTTACAAGATTTGAAGCAGAGAAGACTCTAACAATGAGGAAACGATGTGTGGTTGTGAAGAAATGGGAACCTGCCATTGTGAGTAATCTAAGATACGGGGCTTTCCAGAAAAATCATGTTGTGAACATTGGTGGACATGTTTTGGATGGTTGTGGGGAGTTCGTGGCCAGTGGGTCAGCAGGGGAGGCTGCTATGACTTGTACCGCTTGTGGTTGCCACAGGAGCTTCCACAAGCAAGAGGTGGAAACGCAAGCTTTTAGCTAAAGTTCTTAACCTCCATCCACTTCTGAATAGTTCATCTATCATCGTCACCATTAGATGTTTTACCGAGTTACAAATATGTTATAGACCTGGTTTATATTGTGTTTACTTGTTATGGTTAGGAATATTAGCACAATTTTGGTTTTGTATTCGAGAAATCAAGCGCAACATAATTTGATGCTTGTAAAGGGGAAATCAGTGCTCATCGGAAGTCAATTATATGAATGAAAAACACAAAGACGCTTATAATTTCCTACTCCCTTCACACTCTATCATGATAGCTTTTTGGTAGATTTCTTTTGTATATTTTATTTTTCTATATTAGCATAAAGTAATTCTGAATTTGCTTTGTTGCTCATTAAATAAAATAATTATTAAGTTGATTCACGTTTTAAGTTTCTACCAATTATGTGTCATTTTTTTAGATTTGATTTTAAATAAATGTAAAGAAAACAATTTTCCAACTCGCTCAAGTTACTAAGAAAATCAAAATATCCAAGGAATTTTTTTTAATTTTTCGTACTCTGGGTTTGCAAAGATTATCTGTGATGCTCACATTTTGTATCATACGTTCTACAAAATTGTTACTTGCATCGTACTTATGCATACCACATGAAACTTGCCATGTACTTTTAAGCTAGTGGGTGATGAATTTTTTAATTAGACCCAATAATATTTTAATCACTTAAATCAAAGATATTGTTTTGAAGTAAGAAACAAAATTGGTAATTTTACATGATTTAGGAGTGAGTAGAATGAAAAATGTGAATTAGAGTTGTTCACTCATCAGTTGTTGAAATAAAAAATTGAGTCAGATCATATATCCTCTTTTTAAATACACGTTCTAGGATTGGGCAATGTGAAACACATCATAGAGTGTATTGTATCTGTGCTTACCACGTGAACTTGCTCTGATTTACCAAGTTAGTGGGGCAAGATATTTTTAATGAGACCAATATTATTTAAATAACTCAAGTAAAAGATAAAGTTTTGAAGTTAGTAAAAAAAGTAGTATTTTTACAAGATTAGTGATTGAGTTGGGTGAAAAATGTGAATCTGAGTTGTTCACACTTCATTTGCAGAAATTAAAAGTTCAACTAGATCAGATACCCTCTTTATAGATACACGTTCTGGATTGGGGCTTGTCATACACGTCGTATAGTGTACAACATCGGTGCAAACCGTGTGCAACTTGCTCTCTACTACCAAGTCAGTGGGCAAATATATGTTTTAATGAGACCCTATTATTCTTTTCATAACATTAATTAATGATATTGTTTAAAAGTTAGTAAAAAACTGGTATTTCTACATGATTAACGGGTGAATAGAGCGAAAAATGTGAATTTGAGTTGATCACACTTCAGTTACTGAAATTAAGAATTTAGCCAGATTAGACATGCTCTTTATAAACACACGTCCTAGGATTGGGGCTTATCATACACATCGTAAAGTGTATCGTACTCTTTCTCTCTCTTCTCCTCTCTGTCTTTAGGTATCTCAGCTGTCTCTCTACATCATTTTCTGATTTTTATTCTACAAACCACTAATAATGTTTGCAACATCTTTACAAGATTTGAAGCAGAGAAGACTCTAACAACGAGGAAACAATGTGTGGTTGTGAAGACAGGGGAACCTGTCATTGTGAGTAATGTAAGATACAAGGCTTGCCATAAAAATCATGTTCTAAACATTGGTGGACATTTTTTGGATGGTTGTGGGGAGTTCGTGGCTAGTGGGTCAGACGGGGAGGCTGCTATGACTTGTGCCGCTTGTGGTTTCCATAGGAGCTTTCAAAAGCAAGAGGTTGAAATGCAATCTTTTAGCCAAAGTTCTTAACCACTTCTGAAAGATGAAGAGTTCATCTATCATCTTCACCATTAGATGTTTCGCGGAGTTACAAATATGTTACAAACCTGGTTTTTCTTGTGTTTAGTTGTTATGGTTCATAATATTAGCACAATTGTAGTTTTGTATTCGAGAAATCAAGGTTAACATAATTTGATGCTTGTAAAGGGGAAATCAATGGTCATGGGAAGTCAATTATATGAATGAAAAACGCAAAGACGCTTATAATTTCCTACTATCTTCACACTCTATCATGATAGCTTTTGGTAGATTTCTTTTGTTTCTTTTTATTTTTCTATATCAGTATAAAGAAATTGTGAATTTGCTTTGTTTCTCATTAAAGAAATTTCAGTTCATAAAAGAAAATAATTATTAAGTTGATTCACATTTTAAGTTTCCACCAATTTTGTGTCATTTTATAAGATTTGATTTTGAATAAACGTAAAGAAAACAGTTTTCCAATCCAACTCGCTCAATTTACTAAGTAAATAAATATCCAAGGAATTTTTTTTTTATTTTTTCGTACTCTGGGTTTGCAAAGATTATTTGTGATGCTCACGTTTTGTACCATACATTATACAAAATTGTTACTTGCATATACAAATTCATACCACATGAAACTTGCCCTGTAATATTAAGCTAGTGGGCCTTGAAATATTTTAATTAGATCTAGTAATATTTTAATCACTTAAATCATATACATCATTTCGAAGTTATAAACAAAATTGGTTATTTTAAATGATTAAGGAGTGAGTAGAATGAAAAATGTGAATTAGTGTTGTTCACTCATCGATTGCTGAAATAAAAAGTTGAGCCAGATCATATATCGTCTTTGTAAATACAAGTTATAGGATTGGGCAATGTGATACACATCATAGAGTGTATTGCATCTATGCTTTCTACGTGAACTTGCTTTGTTTTACCATGTTAGTGGGGCGAGATATTTTTAATGAGACCCAATATTATTTAAATAACTCAAGTCAAATATAAAGTTTTGAAGTTAGTAAAAAAAGTAGTATTTTTACAAGATTAGTGAGTGAGTTGAGTGAAAAATGTGTATCTGAGTTGTTTACACTTCAGTTGCAAAAATTAAAAGTTCAACTAGATCAGATACCCTTTTTATAGATACACATTATAGGATTGGGGCCTCTCATACACATCATATAGTGTACTGCATCAGTGCAAACCGTGTGCAACTTGCTCTCTACTACCAAGTTAGTGGGCAAATATATGTTTCATTGAGACCTATTATTCTTTTCATAACTTAATTTAATGATATTGGTTATAAGTTAGTAAAAAACTTGTATTTCTACACGATTAACGGGTGAGTAGAGTGAAAAATGTGAATTTGAGTTATTCACAATTCAGTTGATGAAATTAAAATTTCAGCCAGATCAGACATCCTCTTTATAAACACACGTCCTATGATTGAGGCTTGTCATACACATCATAGAGTGTGTTGTACTCTCTCTCTCCTCCTCTCTGTCTTTAGGTATCTCTGATGTCTCTCTAAGTCATTTTCTGAGTTTGATTCTACAAACCACTAATAGGTTTTGCATCATCTTTACAAGATTTGAAGCATAGAAGACTCTGAAATTGAGGAAGCGATGTGTGGTTGTGAAGGTGTAACGTTTTAATTCCTAGATTTGAGAATTTAGCTCGTTCGAAGCAAAATCCCTAAACCCCTGAAATTATTTCACGCCATTTTAAATATCGGATAGCGACCACCATATAACATTTAAGCGTCCAACGTAAACCCAAACAATATATGTAATCATAACTAAATACATAATGCCGCCGTGGCACAAAATAACATAACCTGTTTACATCCACTAGGATACCCCCATACTTATGCCCTAAGTAAAATAGAAGGCCTGAAGGCAGCATATGGACAATCATATCCCTCCAAAATAATACAACATAATTTAGAATCCCAGAATAATCTACTAGGTACACATATAATAAAAAACAAAGAAACTAAGACTTCTGCGAGCGTCCAACTCACTGCCTTGGCTGTGGAAGAACCTTGCATCTACAAAATAACCACGAAACGTGTGGTGAGATGGATGTCTCAGTGAATATAACTATGCAACATGCAGTGTGGTAGGAACAGGCAAATGAATGCAACAGGATAAGGAAATACCATTCATAATATACTATCTCAACATAAACATGAATATGAACATGAATGACCTGCATTACCCGGCAGACGAGGTTTTATAACTAACCGGGGCTAGACTTGAGCTCAGACTACAAGGAGCATCTTCCTTGGGCATAACATCGCCAATTAATTGGGGGCCAAAACCCGTGTTTTAACTGGAGACCGAAGTCCAATTAACTGGGGACCGAAGTCCAATCTTGTTTAATTAAGGTGAACTGGGGCCGAAGCCAAAAATTGGGCCGAAGCCAATATTTACTGGGGCCAAAGCCAAATTCATTTTCTAGTTGTTACTGGGGACAAAGGCCATGTGTGAAATGCACAAACACAAATAGATCTTAGAATCATACAACATGGTCATGAGAAATAAATATAAACAAGCCCTAACAAGAGAAATATCTCTACTCATACACCCAAGATAATAATACTTTCCTAACCATCCATACTAAGCAAAAAATACCAAACAACCAATATTGAAGCAGTTAAGAAGAAGGGAAGAGAGAATAGGGCTCATATGTATTGGAAGACACAAGTTGTTCCTCAAGTCTCTAATGTATTAGTTGTTTTGGTTTTGTTGTATAAAGTAGATGATTTATGTTTCAATTCATTTTGCAGTGCTAAAGAAGTTTCAATAGATGTGACACTTGTATCATTTGTTTCTAGTCTTAGGTAATATGTGTGTTTGATAATTCTTCCTTGATTGGTTTATGATTATGAAAATTGAGTTTATTCTTGAATTTTTAAGTTTGGATAGCTTAGTAGCTAAATTGCTCAACTAAGTATTGATTTGCACTTGTTTAATCGATTACTTCAGTTGGTAATGGACCCCAAGTTGACCGAAAACTGTCTGAATTCATGATAAGGATCGATTTAATTGATTACCTGATGTAGGTAATGGATTACCTGCATAATCATATTTGATTTCTTCATTAATACGCTATGGTTTTAATCGATTACCCAAGCTAGTAATCGATTACCACAGAGTCTGCATAATACTGGATGTTTTTAAAATTGTTTTTAACTGATTCTTAACAAACTTTTGAATATCTAACTAATCAAAAACTATATTAACAAGTGATTTTCGAAATCAATTGAGAGAACAAGGGAAAAGAGCTGAATAGAGAAAAAGTATGCAAGATTTGTTTTAGAAACTCTCTCCAAGACAACTACACAAAGGTCCAGAAAATCTACAGTTTTCAAGAACTCTTAATCCAAGATGATTAGACAAATGGAAGAAAGCTTTTGATATACTCATGGAGTTTACCTGCACAACCAAGGTGCTATTATTCTAAACTTAGTTCTTATTAACTATTTTGATTTGTGTTATCTCTTGAATAGGGTGTTCACAGAGATTTTCTGAAATCTTTTGACGGGGGTCATGAGTAAGGTTGATGTTCGTATGACGGGGTGTCATTGATGAACATGCTCTTGTGGGGTGCAAGATTTAAACCTTTGATTCTTTAGAAAGTCTTTATTTATGATTGAATGTGCATGGTGTTTGTAATCAATTCTATAGTGAAGGCAGATTTAGTGGTGTGCTAAATCTAAAATGGATGTAGGCCCCTTTTATGGCTGAACCAATATAAACGATTGTGTTATCTTCTCTATCCCTATTCTATTTTGAATTAAGTTTCTTGGCATATAAACTTGAATCTTGATGTGCATAATATTTGTGAATTGTTAAGTGTAATTGATTGTTGTTGATATATTGAATTGAATATTGAAAATTGAATCATGAACCTTGAGTAATCAATCTTGGTAATCAATTAATCATTGTATCCAAATTGGTAATCAATTACTCACTGTATCAAAGTTGGTAATCAATTACCTTCTGCAAATTCATTGATCCACTGCAACATTTGATTTTAAACTCTGTAAATTGATCTTTTGAAAACCCAATTTGAAAAATCTTGAAGGCAAATTAGAAATTGGAAAACAATTTTTGAATTTGGAGAAAGGAAAAAGTTTTTGTGAATCTATTCAACCCCCCTTCTAGATTCCCTCTGGGACCAATAATTGGTATCAGAGCTGGAATCTTGAAGGTTATTCAAGATTTTAGCAAATTGTTTGCAAAAATGACAGGGAATCAATTGCCTTTTGTAGAAGGTGCCTCAACTAACAGACCAAATCTATTTTGTGCAGATAACTATCCATTTTGGAAAGTTAGAATGAAAATTTTTATGGAGTCTATTAGTAGAGGTATTTGGCAAGCTGTGGTAACTGATTACAAGGTTCCTACTCAAATATTGATAAATGATTCAATATCTGAAAAACCTTTTGAATTTTGGAATCAAGATTAAATTAAACGTGCTGAAAATGATTCTTAATCTTTGCATATTATACATTCTGCTTTAAAAAGTGATGAATTTTTCGAGATTTCTGCATGCAAAACAGCCAAAGAAGTTTGGGATTTAATTCAAGTGACACATGAAGGAACACCTGAAGTTAGAAGAGCTAGAAAGTATACACTAATTCAAGAGTATGAAATGTTCCGGATGGCACAAGGAGAAACCATTATGGATGTGCAAAAAAGATTAACACACATTGTCAATCATCTTAAGGGTCTTGGAAAAGTGTTCGATGAAGCGGAGCTAAATGTGAAGATCCTCAAGTCTCTAAACAGAAAGTGGCAACCAATTGTGACAGCAATTACCGAATCAAAAAATTTGGCGGTCATGACAAGTGTAGAATTAATTGGAAAACTGAGAGAGTATGAGATGGATATGATTAGGATGACGGAAGAAGAACAAAAGGATAAGAAAGTTAAAGGATTAGCTCTAAAATCTAATGAGCAGTCAAGTACTGTTGACAGCACAAGTAATGAAGCCTTTGAACCAGATAATCTGAATCTGATGGTAAGGAAGTTCAGAAAATTTTTGAAGAAAAATGGCAAGAGCAAGCAATTCCAAGGAAGGAAACAATCAAAGAAAGTTGAAACCTCCTCACCTAAGTTCACTTGTTTTGAATGCGGCAAAATTGGTCATATGAAGGCGGATTGTCCTACCTTAGCACGAAAGCAAAGCAATGATGAGTCAAAATCGAAATTTAGAAACAGAAGGAAAAAGGCTTACATTGCATGGGAAGACAATGCCTCAACCCCATCAAGTGAAAGTGAAAGTGATCATGAAGCAAATCTTTGCCTTATGACAAAGACTGATTCCGAAAGGGAGGTAAGTGACTCTGACTGTTCTATAGATACCAATTATGATCAATTACAAGATGCTTTTATTGAATTGCATGAAGAAGCTAAGAAATTAAGTTTCTTCAATAATGAAGGGAAACAAGCATGTGGTCAGGGTGCAGCGGAAATAAATGGATTCCCTCCCTTGTTATAATCGTTTTGCGAAAACACGAATCAAGGCATAAAAGGTATTAAAACGAAAGGTCGTACCTTATTAGATTATGAACGAGGCAATAGCAGCCACGTCTCTAGTGGTGTCCACGCCAACAACCGAACTAGGAAACCCTCCTAAACTCTGCTAGTAGCCTTAGAGAGTAAAAAGCGATTGCTCATGTGTATAGGGTAGTGCATCTCATGCTCTATTTATAGAGTGGTGGCTAGGGTTTTACCCCCTCACTTACTCATCCCTGTTGCATATGGGCCTGGCCCATTAGGTTATAATTCTAATTAAATTAAATTAGAATTATTATCATTTCCTAGTGGCATGTTGTATGCGTGTGACCCTATAGGCTTTGAGTATTTGGTTATAATATTAAATAAAAAATCCTTTTTTATATTTAATATCATAAATAGTGAGCGGTATCTAACAATACATCACTATCCAAATATTGAGATTATCAATAACTTTGATAAATCCTATTTTATGATAATAATTTATATGATATGTCCGTTTGTCCAAATATCTAATTGAACACAAGGGCATGGATTGTGTCAATCTTGTATAGTTCAATTTATGTTTTCTTGATCCCCAAGAAGACTATATAGAAAATAAACATCTCATGTTTATACTCCTGTGCATGGCCAAGCATTTTTCAGTCTCACTTTATCAAGAGGCCTACAGATATAACTCCTGTTACACAGGAGGGACAAATCCCATCTAGGGTACTCACATTCCACCACATAATTTATTATATGTCAAAAAACCAACTTTATGATTACCCTATTACTGGTAACGTTTGATGATAATTAAAACATATAATTCCTTATGTAGGAATCGTAGTGATTTCAGGTCGAAGGACTTCATATAACATTAATCAATTTAAGAAACGTTCATGACACTTATGTAACAATCCATGCAGCGTTCTTAGGGTGGGTCTGTCCAGTACACCATTACTCTTAATGTGTACCTATGTGAGCACATGATATCTCATATCCATGATCTATGAGATGTGATCATCAATGAACTCACATAAATGCATCTTTGTCCTAAGATGATACTTGACTAGGGACTATTTAAGAATAGTTCTTCATAAGATCTCACGATCAAGTCATCTACTTGATTTCTTATGAATTTTGAGCTTACTATTCTAAGGACATTAATTAAATTCTAAAAGAATAAGTTGCCTTTATAAAATAACATGATATAAGTGATAAATGTTCATAAACATATAAATCTCTAGTGCATATTCCTAACAATCTCCCACTTGCACTAGAGACATTCAGACATAACTATTATGCCTAATGATCTAGTGTGCCCTTCATGCTTCTGCTGCACAAGGGGTTTAATGGGTTTGTAATAGCGACTGTTTCTTGCTTCGAACTTATCTAGCTCACAGTGTCACCATTCAAACAAAACACATAACCTGATTGCGATCTTCAATCATCTTTGTTGATTTGGAAGCTAGCATCAGTGTAAACCTTTACAAGTAGCTCTTCCTCACCTCCATATATCAAGAATGAGTCCTCAGTTCTTCACAAGTACTTAAGGATGTTCTTGACTGTCGTCTAGTGACCTTCACCAAGATCAGACTGGTATCTGCTAGTCATGCTTAAAGCATATGATATTTCTGGTTGAGTACATAACATGGCAAACATGATAGATCCTATAGCAGATGCATAAGGAATCTCACTCATGCAACCTCTCTCTTCTTTACTGGAAGAAGATTGGGCCTTAGATAGGCTTATTGTAACATCCCAACTTTTGGTTAAGTTAATTGTGAGATTTATAAGTTAAACATGTGATATGTTCTGAGGAATAAGAGAAGTAGGTGGAAAGGGGTAAGTTATAGTTTGGTAACTTGATAGAACAAAATTTGGGAGTATTTGGTCACTGGTAATCGATTACAAGAGCTAGTAATCGATTACCAGAGAGTTTGGTTCCTGGTAATCGATTACAATAGCTGAGTAATCGATTACCAGAGAGTCTGGCCCCTGGAAATCGATTATTAAACCCTTGCAATCGATTACCAGCAACCTGGGTTCTTAGTAATCGATTACCAAAGGTGGTAATCGATTACCAAGTTCCCAGAATGGGTTTTTAGGCGTATTTTGCTCTCAGTAATCGATTACTAGGGTTTGCTAATCGATTACTGAGCGAATATATATATACCCATCACGTTTTTAAAATCAGAATTTTGAGAGAAAAACCTATTCTAGAGAGAGGGAGCAGGTTCTAGAGAGAGGAAGTGTCGAAACGAAGTAGGAACAACAGATCGAAGCTAGGAATCATCTCAATTTCATCTAATTGCTTGGATTTCTTCACTTGGTGAGTAAATTCTCACTTGATTGATAGATTTAGAGATTGGTCTCCAAACCCTTGAACCCACTTCTTCCTCTCCCTTTCTCTGAATATACTTGATTATTGATGATTGATTGTGATTGTGCTTGTTGTTTGACCAATGGGTAATGATTTTAATCGGTTAGAACGAATTGATTCTTGATATTCTTTAGTTTCGAAACTTTCAAAACTCTTGAAAGTTTTGAAACTATTGAAACGTCGAAACGCTTAGTTCCCTTCGATTAAAATTGTTCCGAAATGGAAATTTAAGGACTTCGGTCACCTTAAGGACTTCGGTCAAATGTGAGGGTGGGATTCGTCCCCGGGGGAGATATCCCCCGTAGTCTGAGCTCGGGTCTAACTCTAACGTGATGTGAACATGGCCCTCGGGCAAAGCATTTAGTGCATCATGATGCATATGGTTATTTGTATGTGAAATGGAAATGTTTAAGTTAAATTGTTATAAATGTCATAGATAATTGCTACTTGCATTCATGCATAGAGATTTGCTCACTGAGATTGTATCTCACCACGCGATATGTGGATATTTTAGATGCACAGGTCCCTCCTCCTCGGAGTACTCAGCCTCGGGAGTGACTTTGAGGACGCTGAAGATTTGGTTCTTTGATTGTATATATAGTTGATGTACTGATGTATATATTCTTTTGAGTTTGGCTTGGATCTTGTATATGTTCATGTATCGAGAGTTGTATTGCAAACACTTGTAGTAAGATTTTGAACTCTAATTTATAGAATGGACTTTATGGTATAATTAAAGTGTAGTTGAGTTTTAATTAGTTAAAAGATTTTAATTTTCTAATGTTTGGTTTAAATTATCTCGATCTGTTGGAATTGTGATAATTTATAGAACAGGTCGATATTAAAAAAAAATGAAAGATTCTAAATTCTAAGATTAGAATTTGGTTTCCAACGAATCAAATCCTTGCTTATGGAATTTAGGGTGTGACATTTTTGGTATCAGAGCAGTTCAATCCAATTGGACTATGAGAATTAGGATTTTCTGTGGTTTGTTGATAATTTCTTATGTATTATTTTGTGAATTAAGAGACTGATCACCTCGATATTTGCTTTATGATATGTAGGAAGTTATGGCGAGCAACAGGAGGGGTAGGTCAAGGGCTAGACAACCATCTCCTTCACCTTCACCTGAACCAGTACCAGATCCAATGGTGGCAGCTCTCCAGACACTTACTCAAATGATGGGGAATCAAGCAGCTACCAACACAGCAATCTTGGAAGAGTTAGCTAGACAACGACCGGAGCAACCACCACCAAGTGTGGATGTCTTCTCTATTGGGTTGTCCGAGTTCAGGAAGCATAACCCTCCATAATTCAACGGGGTGTATGATCCTGACGTGGCAGCTAGATGGCTTAAAGACTTGAATAGAAATTTCGAAGCTATGAAGTGCTCTGATGAAGTCAAAGTGGGTTTGGTAGTGTACATGATGAGGGGAGAAGCTGAAGATTGGTGGAGAACGAAAAGGATACAAACGGCGGAGGCAGAAGCTCCTTTAACTTGGGAAGCCTTTCAAAGTCTTTTCTTGGAAAAGTATTTCCCGGCGACTATTAAGAGACAGAAAGAAGCGGAGTTCCTACAACTTACGCAAGAGGAGATGACGGTGGGTCAATATGTGTCAAGATTTGAAGAATTGTCAAAGTTTTCTCGTTACCTTCAAGCGGTGAATGACGAAGAGTGGAGATGCTCCCAATTTGAGGGAGGATTAAGACCAGAGATAATTGATCGAGTTGCAGCTATGGAAATCAGGAAGTTTTCTACTTTGGTGAGTAAGTGTTATATTATTGAAAAGAATTGCAAGGGAGTGACGTCATCTTCAGCATCACAAGATATCAAAGGGAAAAGAAAGGTAGAATCCAGTAATCAGAACAAGAACTTCAGGCCTAAATGGCAAGGAAAACAACCTGTAGCGGTTCAACCATCTCAATACAAGGATGCTCGGGTATGTCCAAGGTGTGGGAAGGAGCATGGGGGAGAATGTCTGGTGGGGAATAAGGTGTGTTACTTCTGCAAGCAAACCGGTCATTTCAAGAAGGACTGCCCTAAAAACAAGGAAATACAAAAGCCTCAATCAACTGGAAGGGTTTTTACCCTCAACGGTCAAGTGGCGACTTCTGCAGATAATTTGTTAAGAGGTATATGCACCCTAGGAGAGGAGACTTTAATTGTATTGTTTGATTCAGGAGCATCACATTCCTTTATTTCTGTTGATTGTGTGAATAAGTTAAAATTGTCAACCACTTCATTACCCTATACTCTTAATGTTGTAACTCCTGCTAAAGAAGCTATATCAACTTCTCTTGTGTGTCTGAATTGTTCTTTGATTATCCAAGAAAAAGTTTTTGTTGTTGACTTGATTTGTTTGCCTTTGACTGGTATTGATGTTATTCTGGGAATAAATTGGTTATCTTCCAATCAGGTGTTGTTAGACTGTTTTAATAAAAAGGTTGTCTTCCCTGATCTTTCTGTTCCTTCTAAGGAAAAGTTGTCCATTCTATTATCTAGTATTTCTCAAGTTTCCCAAAGTATCAATGACGGGAGTGAATGTTTTCTGTTGTTACTTTCCTCAACTTTAGAAACAAAATTAGATTTAAGTAGTGTAGCTACGGTTCGGGAGTTTCAGGATGTTTTTCCTAATGAAGTTCTAACCTTACCACCTGAGAGAGAGGTAGAGTTCATCATAGATTTATTACCAGGTTCAGGACCCATTTCTAAGGCACCCTATAGGATGTCTCCCTTAGAACTTAATGAACTTAAGAGACAATTAGAAGAATTGTTAGGAAAAGGGTTCATTAGGCCTAGTGTCTCTCTGTGGGGGGCTCCAGTGTTGTTAGTGAAAAAGAAGGATGGGAGTATGAGGTTATGTGTAGATTTTAGGCAGTTGAATAAAATTACAATTAAGAATAAATATCCATTGCCTAGAATAGATGACCTTTTAGATCAACTTAGAGGTGCTTCTATGTTTTCCAAAATAGATTTGAGGTCAGGATATCATCAGATTAGGATAAGGAAGGAAGATATTCATAAAACCGCTTTTCGAACTAGATATGGACACTACGAGTACTTAGTGATGCCATTTGGTGTCACTAATGCTCCGACAGTGTTTATGGACTATATGAATCGAATCTTCCGACCTTTCCTAGATAAATTTGTGGTTGTGTTCATTAATGATATTTTGATCTACTCTTCTAGTTTGGAAGACCATGAGAAACATCTAAGGTTGGTGTTAGAAATCTTGAGAGAAAAGAAACTATTTGCTAACCCGAACAAGTGTGAGTTTTGGCTGAACAAAGTTCATTTTTTAGGCCATGTAATTTCAGGAGAAGGAGTGTCAATTGATCCTAGCAAGGTAGAGTCTGTTCTTGAATGGGAAAGACCTAGGACTGTTACTAAGATTAGAAGCTTTCTAGGTTTAGCCGGCTATTACAGGAGATTCATTAAGGGTTTCTCTCGTTTAGCTTTGCCTCTCACCAAGTTAACTGGAAAGGGCCAAGCCTTTGTGTGGGATAGTGATTGTGAGCATAGTTTTATAGAGTTAAAGCATAGATTGACCAGTGCCCCTGTGTTAGCACTACCTGATGTGTCTAGAACTTTTGAGGTATTCTCTGATGCCTCTGGGAAGGGGTTAGGAGGTGTTCTGATGCAGGATAGGAAGGTTGTAGCTTATGCATCTAGGCAGTTGAGGCCTCATGAGGAAAATTATCCTACCCATGACTTAGAATTAGCTGTTGTGGTTTTTGCCCTAAAAATTTGGAGGCATTACCTGTTTGGTGTAAGGTTTGAGGTCTTTAGTGATCATAAGAGCTTGAAGTATCTTTTTGATCAGAAAGAACTCAACATGAGGCAGAGAAGATGGATGGAGTTTTTGAAGGATTATGACTTTGAGTTGAAGTATCACCCAGGTAAAGCCAATGTAGTGGCTGATGCTCTCAGCAGGAAATCCCTGCATGTGTCATCTTTGATGATACAAGAGATGAGTCTCCTGGAGAGGTTTAGAGATTTGAACCTGATTGTAGAGTTGGGAGTAGGTAGCATTCAGATGTACAGATTGGAAATTTCTAGTGAGTTTCAGACTCTGATTAAGGAAGCTCAGGATTTGGATCTTGATCTTCAAAGTAAAAAGGGGCAGTTAGGATTTTCTAAGTCAGGTGAGGGATTGGTTCTTTTTCAAGGAAGGATCTGTGTCCCTAAAGGGGGGTAGAGTCAAACAGCTGGTGTTGGAGGAAGCTCACAAAGGTAAGATGTCTATACATCCTGGTTCCACCAAGATGTGTCAGGATTTGAGGAAGAGGTTTTGGTGGGTAGGTACGAAGAGGGAAATAGCTGAGTTTGTGTCTAAGTGCCTTACTTGTCAACAAGTAAAGATAGAACATCAGAAACCATCTGGAGTCCTGTTACCCTTAGAAATTCCTGAGTGGAAGTGGGAAAGCATAGCTATGGACTTTGTGGTGGGATTACCTCGAGTCCAAGCTGGGTTTGATACCATATGGGTTATAGTGGACCGTTTGACCAAATCAGCCCATTTTCTTCCAGTTAAAAATACCTTTTCCCTGAATAAGTTGGCTGAGGTGTATGTTAGAGATATTGTCAGATTGCATGGCATTCCTTCTAACATCATTTCTGATAGGGACCCCAGGTTCACTTCTAGGTTCTGGAATGCACTACATCAGTCATTCGGGACTAAACTTAGGTTTAGCACCGCTTGCCACCCTCAGACTGATGGTCAGTCTGAAAGAACCATCCAAACATTAGAGGACATGTTGAGAGCCTGTGCATTAGAGGAGTCGGCCAGTTGGGATAAGTATCTACCACTTGTAGAGTTTGCCTACAATAACAGTTTCCATAGTAGCATAGGCATGGCACCATATGAAGCCTTGTATGCTAGGAAATGTAGGTCTCCTGTGTGTTGGCATGAGATGGGTGAGAAATCACTGTTGGGTCCGGATTTAATTCAGGAAACTTCTGATAAGATTAGAATCATTAGGGAAAAACTTGTAACTACCCAGAGCCGTCAGAAAAGTTATGCTGATAAAAGAAGAAAAGAACTAGAGTTTGAGGAAGGGGAACATGTGTTTCTTAGAGTAACTCTTGTCATTGGTCTAGGAAGTCTGTGAAATCTAGAAAGCTGAGTCCCAGGTTCATTGGTCCCTTTCAAATCTTGCAGAGAGTTGGTCCTCTTGCATATAAATTGGCTCTTCCACCTTATCTTTCCAAAATTCACAATGTTTTTCATGTGTCTAAGTTGAGAAAATATGTATTTGATCCTTCTCATATGTTGTCTACTGAACCAATACAATTAAAGGACAACCTCACCCTACCTGCAAAACCTATTCAGATTGTTGACAGAAGTGCCAAGACTCTGAGGAATAGAAACATTCCTTTGGTTAAGGTAGTTTGGGAAGGTCTATCTATGAATGAAGCTACCTGGGAAAAACAAGATGTTATCAAGAATCATTTTCCTAGTCTTTTTGAGTAATGGCAAGATCTTCCACCTTATATTAGTAAAATTTTGGGGACAAAATTTCTTTAAGGGGGGGTAGAATGTAACATCCCAACTTTTGGTTAAGTTAATTGTGAGATTTATAAGTTAAACATGTGATATGTTCTTTGAGGAATAAGAGAAGTAGGTGGAAAGGGGTAAGTTATAGTTTGGTAACTTGATAGAACAAAATTTAGGAGTATTTGGTCACTGGTAATCGATTACAAGAGCTAGTAATCGATTACCAGAGAGTTTGGTTCCTGGTAATCGATTACAATAGCTGAGTAATCGATTACCAGAGAGTCTGGCCCCTGGAAATCGATTACCAGCAACCTGGGTTCTTAGTAATCGATTACCAAAGGTGGTAATCGATTACTAGGTTCCCAGAATGGGTTTTTAGGCGTATTTTGCTCTCAGTAATCGATTACCAGAGTTTGGTAATCGATTACTGAGCGAATATATATATACCCAACACGTTTTTAAAATCAGAATTTTGAGAGAAAAACCTATTCTAGAGAGAGAGGGAGCGGGTTCTAGAGAGAGGAAGTGTCGAAACGAAGTAGGAACAACGGATCGAAGCTAGGAATCATCTCCATTTCATATAATTGCTTGGATTTCTTCACTTGGTGAGTAAATTCTCACTTGATTGATAGATTTAGAGATTGGTCTCCAAACTCTTGAACCCACTTCTTCCTCACCCTTTCTCTGAATATACTTGATTATTGATGATTGATTGTGATTGTGCTTGTTGTTTGACCAATGGGTAATGATTTTAATCGGTTAGAACGAATTGATTTTTGATATTCTTGAGTTTCAAAACTTTCAAAACTCTTGAAAGTTTCGAAACTATTGAAACATCGAAACGGTTAGTTCCTTCGATTAAAATTGTTCCGAAATGGAAATTTAAGTACTTCGGTCACCTTAAGGACTTCGATCAAATGTGAGGGTGGGATTCGTCCCCGGGGGAGATATCCCTCGTAGTCTGAGCTCGGGTCTAACTCTATAACGTGATGTGAACATGGCCCTCGGGCAAAGCATTTAGTGCATCATGATGCATATGGTTATTTGTATGTGAAATGGAATTGTTTAAGTTAAATTGTTATAAATGTCATAGATAATTGCTACTTGCATTCATGCATAGAGATTTGCTCACTGAGATTGTATCTCACCACACGATATGTGGATATTTTAGATGCACAGGTCCGTCCTCCTCGGAGTACTAGCCTCGGGAGTGACTTTGAGGACGCTGAAGATTTGGTTCTTTGATTGTATATATAGTTGATGTACTAATGTATATATTCTTTTGAGTTTGGCTTGGATCTTGTATATGTTCATGTATCGAGAGTTGTATTGCAAAGACTTGTAGTAAGATTTTGAACTCTAATTTGTAGAATGGACTTTATGGTATATTTAAAGTGTAGTTGAGTATTAATTAGTTAAAAGATTTTAATTTTCTAATGTCTGGTTTAAATTATCTCGATCTGTTGGAATTGTGATAATTTATAGAACAGGTCGATATTAAATAAAAATGAAAGATTCTAAATTCTAATATTAGAATTTGGTTTCCAACGAATCAAATCCTTGCTTATGGAATTTAGGGTGTGACACTTATACAATGTGACATATGTTAAACCGTTTTAACACTTTGTCTATGTATGTATTTTGACTTAGGCCAAGTAATCTTCGAGATCTATCTCTATAGATCCTGATACCTAACACATAGGTTGCTTCGCCCAAATCTTTCATAGAAAAACAATTTCCTAACCAAGTCTTTACAGACTGAAGGGTAGGAATGTCATTTCCTATGAGGAGTATGTCATCTACATATAAAACCAGAAAAAACACTATGTTGTCACTAACCATTTTGTAGACACAAGGTTCATCTTCATTCTTAATGAAACCAAACTGCTTAACTGCTTCATCAAAACGAAGATTCCAGCTTCTAGAAGCTTGCTTTAATCCATAACTAGATTGTTGAAACTTATATACCTTTAGGTATAACAAAACCTTCAGGTTGTATCATATACATATCTTCAAGAAGGCTTCCATTTAGGAAGTCTGTCTTGACATCCACTTTCCAGATTTCATAATCATGGTAAGCTGCAATAGCAAGCAAGATCTGAACAGATTCAAGCATGGTAACTATGAAAAGGTTTCATCATAGTCTATACTATGAATTTGCTTGAAACCCTTAGCCACTAATCGTGCTTTGAAGGTACTTACATTACCATCCATGTCAGTTTTCTTTTAAAACCCATTTGCACGCTATGGGTTTTATCCCTTTGGGTGGCTCAATCAAGGTCCATACCTTGTTAGTGTACATGGAATCCATTTAAGATCTCATGGTATCAAGCCATTTCTCAGATTCTGGACTCATAAGAGCTTCTTGGTAAGTCATTGGTTCATCTTGATCCACTAGCAATACATTCCCTTCTTGAGATACAAGGAAACCATATCTCTCAGGTTGGTGACGTACGCTATCAGACCTATGCAAGTCTTGCGCTACTTAAGCAGGTGGCTCCACAACACTTTGTGGTATCTGCTCTTGTTCCATTATTGGCTCACTGCTACTTTGTGGTACTTG
Source organism: Sesbania bispinosa (assembly GCA_026901365.1). NCBI lineage: Eukaryota > Viridiplantae > Streptophyta > Magnoliopsida > Fabales > Fabaceae > Sesbania > Sesbania bispinosa. Next base: position 101,690 of record QLOH01000890.1, read on the forward strand.
AATTTCTTCAAGTTCTACTTTCCTCCCACTCATTTTCTTAGAGACAAATTCATTCTCTAAGAAAACAGCAGTCCTAGTGACAAACACTTTGCCTTTGCTAGGATTATAGAAGTATTAACCCTTAGTATCTTTTGGGTATCCCACAAATAAGCACTTAACTGATTTGGGTCCTAGTTTATCTGAAAATTTGACGTTTCACATAAGCTTCACAACCCCAAATCTTCATAAAAGACATACTAGGTTGTTTCCCAGTCCATGTCTCATATGGTGTCTTTATGACAGCCTTAGATGGAACACGGTTCAGTGTGAAAGCTGTTGTTAACAAAGCATGACCCCAAAAGGAGTCAGGGAGATCAGAATGACTCTTCATGGATCGAACCATATCTAATAGAGTTCGATTTCTCCTTTCAGAAACTCCATTCCATTGAGGTGTTCCCGGAGGAGTGAGTTTGGCATATTATCCCACACTCTTTCAGATAGTCATCAAATTGTTGGCTCAAGTACTCTCCACCTCAATCTCATCAAATTGTTGGCTCAAGTACTCTCCACCTCCATTTCATTCTTAAATTTCTTGAACTCTTCAAAGGAATCAGATTTGTGTTTCATCAGATACACAAATCCATATCTACTGAAATCATCAGTAAAAGTGATGAAGTATTGAAAACCTCTTCTAGCCATTGTGCCAATGGGCCCACATACATCACTATGTATGAGACCAAGAAGATCACCAGCCCTTTCATCTTTTCAGTGAATGGGGTTTTGGTCATCTTCCCTAATAAATAAGGTTCACATGTCTCAATTGATTCAAAATCAAATGAGTCCAAATAACCATCTTGGTGGAGTCTGGATATGCGTTTCTCATTTATGTGGCCTAGGCGACAATGCGAATGATAAGTCGGGTTCAAATCATCTGTTTTGACCCTCTAAGCACTTATGTTATAGATAGGAACTTCAAAGAATGTATAGTCCATCGTTCAACTTTGCACAACCATATATCATTCAAAAAAATTGAAAAACTATTGTTCTTTATGAAAAACAATCTTTTCAAAACAAGAAACGGAATTAATATTCTTATTAATGCAGACACAAAATAACAATTATTTAGTTCAATAACTAGTCCAGTTGGCAAAGTTAAATGATAGGATCCTACAGCTAAGGAAGCAACTCTTACTCCATTTCCACACGTAGGTCGACTTTCTCCTTTATAGCCAATGACCTACTCCATTCGAGTCCTACACATTCACACAAATGTGAGATCCACATCCGGTATCCAATACCCAAGATGCAGAAGTGGGTAAATTGACTTCTATAACATAGATAACTGAAGCGGAAGTATCACTTTCCTTCTTCTTGATCTCCTCTATGTACTTTACACAGTCTCCAATGTCCTGATTGGCCACAGTGGAAACATTTTCCTTCCTTAACTATCCCACCCATAGGCTTCAAAAACAAAGGTACTAGGCTCATCCTTGCCTTTGTCCTTTGGTTTGAAATAGGGCTTCTTGAACTTCTTCTTGCCCTTGCCTTTTCCAGGTTGGACCATCAACATGGCCTTCCCTTTACCTTTATTAATATTTTGCTCAGCTGTTCTCAACATGCTCAACAATTCTGGCAGTGGTTTGTCAAATTCATTCATGTTGTAATTCATGACGAATTGACCATAGCTGTCTGGCAACGATTACAGGACAAGATCAGTGGCCAACGCTTGGCCTAATGGGTATCCAAGCCTTTCTAGGTTTTCAATATATCCAATCATCTTGAGTACATGAGCACCTATAGGGCGTTCCTTTTGCCAGTCTACATTGATAAAGTGCCTTTGAGACTTTAAATCGTTCATGCCTAGCTTGGCCTTGATCAAGTCTCTTTAAATGTACAATCATATCGTACGCCTCCATGTTCTCATGATGTTTTTCAGCATTCATGGTAGCAAGCATAAGGCAACCTACATCGAGAGCATCATCCAGATACTTTCTAAAAGCATCCTTGTAAACTTTGGAAGCATTTGCAGCGGGTGTTTTAGGAACAGACTCTTCCAGGACATACAGCCTTTCCTAAGGACAATCCTTAGGTATTATACCAGTTTAGAAAGTTAATTCTAGACAATTTGTCCTTCTCAAGAATAGATCACAATAAAAGGTTATGGTTATCTATTAACAGAAAATTATGCACGTAAGTATCATATAACAAACATATTCAACAAGGTCTTTAATTAAATATGCCTCCCACTATTTTGATTCAAAAGAAGTACCCTCAATATAAAGAATCAGAAAATCCCATCACCAGATTTTCTAGTGGGCCAAGATCCATATTTCACCTAATTTTAAGTCAACTTTGGCTGATCGCTTAAGAAAACATTATTTAGGTAGGAACACGCTTTCCAATTGCATCTCATACAACTCTTGGATAGTTAGGTGAATAACTCTTATTCTAATTCATCTTATGAATTAATGCCTAACTCAGTCCCTCTAGGTTTTTCAATCCTATTGAATGTACCTAGTTAAGTCAAAACCCAATGGGTGACAGTTGGATATTACTTTTATCCCATCGCGCCTCACTAAAATAGATAAAGGTACCCTACTTTGGCAGACCCACACTTTAACGATTCGAGCTTCGACGAGTGTCATTCATTGGAAGGCAAAACATGACTTAATATTAATGCCTATAGGTTTTTCAATCATACTGAATATACCCAATCAAAACCCAATGGTTGACAATCGGATATAACATTTATCCTATCACGCCTCACTAGAATAGATAAATGTACCCTGCTTTGGCAGACCCACACTTAATCCATTCTAGTCTTGACGAGTGTCATTCATTGGAAGGCACACAAGCATTGAGGGATTTGATCGCTTTAATTTTATTCGTCGTTAAACCATTTAACATACATGCATGCATCTCATACAAACACATGTTATGGTTATGGGCTCCTAAAAACAAATACAAAATTACATCAACTATATAATCTTGTATATAATCTTGAGCTCTCCAAATCTCCCACTGGATCCATGTTCCATGTCTTCCAGGTTACATTAGATAACAAGAAGAAACCTCGTTTAACATACGAGGGGATAGAGATGAGAAAAGAATTACAAGAGGAATGTTTAGAGGTAAGGCACGACACGCAAGTCGTATTTAAATTAAAACAAGTAAGGCCATAACCAACCATCATGCAAACTTAGCATCAATTAATTGTAAAACGAGTGATATAATGAGATGTATATATTAAGCGAGGTTTGATTACGTGCATACAAAATAAAACATTACGTAGTGTTTCAAAACAAAATTTGGATTTGATAAACACTCAACCAATCATCAATAAGTGTCTCGCATCAAACGAATACTTCACGAACCTGTAAACAGGTAAGTCCCTCGTACCATTTGAATACGCTCTTGTAAACAAATTGATAAGTGGCATGTTTATCGCAGCCAACATTTGAGTCGAGACAAGGTTTCAACAATTGAATCCTTTGAAGCCCAAGACATGGACTTTTCATGTCCTATGGTATCCTCCAACACCGGAATATAAATATATATACATCGCACATAAAATAATCAATAAAGGGAACAAAATAAACTGATTCTGAAAGTTGCGCTTCACTTGCGCTTTACCTACGCTTCACCTGCGCTACAGCGTAGGTGAAGCGCAAGTATCAGAATCGAAATTACTGTAACCTGCGCTTCATCTGCCTCAACCCCATCAAGTGAAAGTGAAAGTGATCATGAAGTAAATCTTTGCCTTATGAAAAAGACTGATTCCGAAAGTGAGGTAAGTGACTCTAACTGTTCTATAGATACCAATTATGATCAATTACAAGATGCTTTTATTGAATTGCATGAAGAAGCTAAGAAATTAAGTTTCTTCAATAATGAAGGGAAACAAGCATGTGGTCAAGGTGCAGCGGAAATAAATGGATTCCCTCCCTTGTTATAATCGTTTTGCGAAAACACGAATCAAGGCATAAAAGGTATTAAAACGAAAGGTCGTACCTTATTAGGATTATGAACGAGGCAATAGCAGCCAGGTCTCTAGTGGTGTCCACACCAACAGCCGAACTAGGAAACCCTCCTCAACTCTGCTAGTAGCCTTAGAGAGTAAAAAGTGATTGCTCATGTGTATATGGTAGTGCATCTCATGCTCTATTTATAGAGTGGTGGCTAGAGTTTTACCCCCCTCACTTACTCATCCCTATTGCATATGGGCCTGGCCCATTAGGTTATAATTCTAATTAAATTAAATTAGAATTATTATCCTTTCCTAGTGGCATGTTGTATGCGTGTGACCCAATAGGCTTTTAATATTGGTTATGATATTAAATAAAAAATCCTTTTTTATATTTAATATCATAAATAGTGAGCGATATCTAACAATACATCACTATCCAAATATTGAGATTATCAATAACTTTGATAAATCCTATTTTATGATAATAATTTATATGATATGTCCCTTTGTCCAAATATCTAATTGAACACAAGGGCATGGATTGTGTCAACCTTGTATAGTTCAATTTATGTTTTCTTGATCCCCAAGTAGACTGTACAGAAAATAAACATCTCATGTTTATACTCCTGAGCATGGCCATGCGTTTTTCAGTCTCACTTTATCAAGAGGCCTACAGATATAACTCCCGTTACATAGGAGGGACAAATCCCATCTAGGGCACTCACATTCCACCACATAATTTATTATATGTCCAAAAACCAACTTTATGATTACCCTGTTACAGGTAATGTTTGATGATAATTAAAACATATAATTCCTTATGTAGGAATCGTAGTGATTTCACGTCGAAGGACTTCATATAACATTTATCAATTTAAGAAACGTTCATGACACTTATGTAACAATCCATGCAACGTTCTTAAGGTGGGTCTGTCGAGTACACCATTACTCTTAATGTGTATCTATGTGAGCACATGATATCTCATATCCATGATCTGTGAGATGTGATCATCAATGAACTCACATACTAGTCTAAATGCATCTTTGTCCTAAGATGATACTTGACTAGGGACTATTTAAGAATAGTTCTTCATAAGATCTCACGATCAAGTCATCTACTTGATTTCTTATGAATTTTGAGCTTACTATTCTAAGGACATTAATTATATTCTAAAAGAATAAGTTGCCTTTATAAAATAACATGATACAAGTGATGGATGTTCATAAACATATAAATCTCTAGTGCATATTCCTAACAAATAATGTTTACAAAAAGAAGATCAAGTGGTTAGAAGCTAGAGTTAATGATTTACAAAAGGAAATAGATGATTTGAAAAGTGAAAATGAAAATTTGAAAAATATTTCCTCTTGTAACATAGCTTCTACTTCCAATTGTAAAACATGTATGTTGCTTGAATCTAAAATTGCTTATCTTACTAAAGCACTATCTAGTTTTACAATGGGAAGGGCTAACCTTGATTCTCTTTTAGGTAAACAAAAATGCATGGTATATAAAGCTGGAATTGGTTATAATTGTGATAAGAAAGAAAAGTCAGTTAAAAATTTCTTCAATTTTAGAAAAACTTCCAGTACACCTTTTATTACTTGCAATTATTGTTCTTATAAAGGTTGTAACATCCCAAATTTTATTAAATAAAATAAAATTAATAAAATAAGAGGAATAAATAAATAATAATATTAGTAAGATTAGTATATTTTATGAATAAGGTTATTTAATAAATAATAAGAATAATAAATAGAATGATGAGTGGGTTGAGAGTGGGCCTAGCCCAATTAAGTATTTATTTAAGAAGGGAGTTCTCAGTTCATCCTAATCCTTATTCGTAAAATCGTCAGAGAGTGAAACGCCAAGGAGGGGAGAAACGACGTCTCAAGAAGGGGTTGCTGCAGAATAATCATTGAGAATCAAGAATTGTTGTGGTTCGATCTTCACTTCAAGGTACGGTGGGGGAGAGGGTGTTGCTTGTATGTGCATGTGGGGGTGCTTGGGTAGTAATTTAAGACTTTAAATTCGTATGGATATATGTTATAATTGAGAATGAATGATGAAACTGTTGATTTATGATTGATTGAATGAATCTTGATGAGTTCTTGAATGAGATTGAAGAGTATAGAGAAAAATAGAGAAAGGGGTAAATAAGGGTTTGATAATTTGGGGGTTTTGATGGGTTAACTGTATAATCTGTGTAAAGATTGTTGTTTTACTGAGTATAATTGATATAAACAAATATGATTGAAGTATAAACGATGAGGATTGAGTAGAGATTGAAGAAGGGGAGAAAAAGGGGCAAAACGCAGTATAGTCGCGTTCTGCGTAATTTGCGCTGCAGGTTGTGCTGCAGCGCAGGTTGAAGCGCAACCTCTGGAATCTGAGCTACAGGTTGCGCTGCAGCGTAGGTTGAAGCGCAGCTCGCAGAATTAAAGTTTTTGATGTGATAGTGATGAGTTCTTTTAAGAGTGAGTATGGTTTTCCTTAACACATGAAATTGAGATTGATACGTATTTAATATAAGTGTTATTTTGCGGAATTGAGAGATTTAAATGGATGATTAAAGAGTATTGATTGTGGTTTGAGTATGATAATATTAATATCTCCCTTGATGTTAGATGTCCATATTGTTAAGATGTATGATGACGATGTATTGAGTGTATGAGGTATGGGGTGTGGGATGATAATATATTGATGTAATGAACATATCAGGAATGAGGGTATGATGATTATGATGATGATGATTAATGATGCTTATATGATTATGACTATGATGATGATGAATGTGATGTTATACGATGATATTTAATGATGAGAATGATGATGTATAAAATGATACTTGACGATGTATGACGATAAGGTTTGATGATGAGTACGATGTTGATGATGATGATGATGTATATATATATATATATATTTATGATGATGATAATTATGATGATTGGTGATATTTATGATGATGATGATTGGTGATATTTATGATGATTTATGATGAGAATGATTGATGATGATGATGTTGATGTGGTACCTGAGGCTAACTCAGGGAGGTGAATAGTGTACCTGAGTCTAACTTAGGGAGGTGATGATGATGATGATGATATAACTAATTGTATGATGTTTATGATGTCTTGAGCATACATGATATTGTACTTGAGATACACAAGCCCAGTGAAGGGTGGAGTGTAGCTCAGGGAGATGAGTATTGTACCTGAGTCTAACTCGGGGAGGTGAGTATTGTACTTGAGTCTAACTCGGGGAGGTGAGTATTGTACCTGGGTCTAACTCAGGGAGGTGAGCAATAAGTATGTTAATATTGATTATGGTACCTGAGTGTAACTCACGGAGGTGAATGATAATCATGATGATATTGAATATGGTACCTGAGTGTAACTCAAGGAGGTGAATGATGATTATGATGATATTGATGAGTATGATGATTATGGTCATATTGATGATTATGATGATAATGATGAGTATGATGATTATGATGATATTGGTGATTATGATGATATTGATGAGTAAGATGATTATGGTGATATTGATGATTATGATGATTATGATGATATTAATGAGTATGATGATTATGGTGATATTGATGATTATGATTGTTAGGAATATGCACTAGAGACTTATATATTTATGAATATCCATCACGTGTATCATGTTATTTTACAAAGGCAAACTTATTATTTTAGAATATAATTATTGTCCTTAGAGTAGTAAACTTAAACTTCATAATAAATCAAGTAGATGACTTGATTGTGAGATCTTATGAAGAACTATTCTTAAATAGTCCCTAGTCAATTATCATCTTAGGACAAAGATGCATGTAGACTAGTATGTGAGTTCATTGATGATCACATCTCACAGATCATGGATATGAGATATCATGTGCTCACATAGGTACACATTAAGAGTAATGGTGTACTGGACAGACCCACCTTAAGAACGTTGCATGGGTTGTTACATAAGTGTCATGAATGTTTCTTAAATTAATAAATGTTATATGAAGTCCTTCGACCTGAAATCACTACGATTCCTACATAAGGAATTATATGTTTTAATTATCATCAAACGTTACCTGTAACAGGGTAATCATAAAGTTTATTTTTGGACATATAATAAATTATGTGGAGGAATGTGAGTGCCCTAGATGGGATTTTTCCCTCATATGTAACAGGAGTTATATCTGTAGGCCTCCTGATAAAGTGAGACTGCAAAATGCATGGCCATGCTCAGGAGAATAAATATGAGATGTTTATTTTCTGTACAGTCTACTTGGGGATCAAAAAAATATAAATTGAACTATACAAGGTTGACACAATCCATGCCCTTGTGTTCAATTAGATATTTGGACAAAGGGACAAAGCATATAAATTATTATAATAAAATAGGATTTATTATTTTATTAATAATCGTAATATTTGGATAGTGATGTGTTGCTAGATACCGCTCATTATTTATGATATTAAATATAAAAGGGTTTTATTTTAATATCATAACCAAATATTAAAATTCTATTGGGTCACACCATACAACAAGCCACTAGGAAAAGGATAATAATTCTAATTTAATTTAATTAGAATTATTATAACATAATGGGTCAGGCCCATAAGTGTGAGGGTTAAGTGAGTGAGGGGGTAAAACCCTAGCCACCACTCTATAAATAGAGCATAAGATGCACTACCCCAATACACATAAGCAATCGCTTCTTACTTTCTGAGGCTACTAGCAGAGCTGAGGAGAGAATCCTAGTCCGGCTGTTGGCGTGGATACCAATAGAGACGCGGCTACGCTTGCCTCGTTATAATCCTAATAAGGTACGACCTTTCGTTTCAATACCTTTTGGCCTTGATTCGTGTTTTCGCAAAATGATTATAACGAGGAATTCCATTTATTTCCGTTGCACCCTAACCACATGCTTGATTCCCTTCAATGATGGTTATGGTGATATTGATGATGTTGTTGGTGTATATGATGATGGATGAATATGTCTTGTACATGCTGATATAAAAAATGATTTATATGATGATGTTATGATTTAGTAATGATGAAATGAGTAATAGGTGTTGAGAATAGAGTAGGGCGAATTATTTGGTGAATGGGATAGGAGAATTATATGATGATATTGATGATTGTTATATGATGAACTATAGGTGATATTATCTGATAAATTATTTGATGATTGAGTATGTGGTATGATAAATGATGATGTTGTTTACAATGAGGGTGAGGATAGGGTAGCCTCCTATGTGTATGTATGAGTAGTATTCTCTTCCTCACCGTTACACTGTGGTTATTTTACAGGTGACGATGGAGACACAACTGGTGTCGAGTCTTGAGTAAAGGGAGTGTTTGCTCTGGTACATGTGACATCAGGGCATATCATTGGGGGTTCTTTCTTTATGTTTTTAGTTATGAAGGATTTTACAAACCTTTCTTTAAATGCCTTGCACGGCAAGTAGGATGTTTTGTTATTTTTATTTTGGAGATTATGCTGCTTGTGTATTCTGAAAACCTTGAGTTCTATTTTCGTTATAATTAAGTTGTGTTACAATGAATGAAGTTTTAAATGAAGAGTTATGTGAACCTTTTTACTCGTTGTGGAATACTATTCTTTCTATATTTCGAATTATTAATTGTATAAGAGTATGGGGTAGAAGGGTGTCACAAAGGTCATACTTCTTATAATTGCAAGATTAAGAAATATGGAGTTCCTAGTGGGAAATACCTATGGATTCCCAAAGGAACATGTGGTGCTACTAATCCAAATGGACCCAAATCCATTTGGGTACCAAAATAAATCTCTGTTTGTTTTGTAGGTGTGCCTAAAGACAAGGCAGTCACTATGGTACTTGGATAGTGTAACGTCCTAAATCCGAATTCTAGGAATAATTCCTGTTGGAAAGAACATTCCCGGATTTTCACAAATTATTTCACGAATTATGAATATCAATAAGACATACAACATAACTTAGGTAACCAACAATACTTAAGCTCCAAATCATTACATTAATATAACCGTGAAAGTATGCCACAAAGGCTAGATACAATACAAAAGAAGGGTTGTTATAGGCATGAGGGGATACCCTTGTACATGTGTCCTGGAACAACTGAAACATCCATGAGGGCATCACATGTGAAACATCCACGAGGGCATCACATGTACTAGTGTATCCCATCCAAAAGAATTACATCAAATGCCTAATAAAAAGGGAAACTAATTACAACAAAAAGGGGGGTAATGAGACCCCATAATCCTCCATGTAATCACCCTTCTATTTCCCTTCTGAGAGCCCTGCACATATAGATAAATCCACTTATCGTGTGGTGAGACTAAGTCCCAATGAGTATGGTTGTGCAAGGGTGCAAGTGATCAGGCAACCACAACATGTATAATAATGTAATAGAGGCATACAATTAATTTCAAGGATCCAAGGCATAACAATTTAGTATCAAATGTTACGTTTACCTCTGGTGTATTACCCAACACCGGTGGGTTCTTATCACTTAATCATCTGACCTGGACTGAGCTCAGTATCGTTCAAGGAACGTCTTCCTTGTGGCCATTTAACCTCCTATTTAATTAACAAACACATTCTTTCAAATTGATTGTTGAATTGTTTTATGATCTTGATGAGTTCTTGAATGAGATTGAAGGGGATAGCGAAAATAGCGAAAGGGGTAAATAAGGGTTTGATGAATTGGGGCTTTGATGGATTAACTGTATAATCGTGTTAAAGATTGATTATTTCATTGAATTTGTTTGATAAAAACGTGTTGGATCGAAGTATAAATGATGAGGATTGAGTAGGGATTGAAGAAAAGGGGAGCAAAAGGGGGGCAAAAACGTAGAACAGACGCGTCCTACATAACTTACGCTGTAGGTTGCGCTGGCAGTGCAAGTTAAGGCGCAGGCCTCTGGAATCTGCGCTGCAGGTTGCGCTGCAGCACAGGTTGGGGGCGCGGCTCGCAGATCCTGTTTTGACAGCTTTCTCTCCTGAGAAAGAATGTATCGGTTAAGGGTGAAAACGGGCCTCGGAACCCTATCATATAGCATATCAAACTGAAGCCCCCGGATCTTAACTTTCTAATAGAAGTGGAATCATATTAATTGGACACCTAGAACTCTAGATAATTCCAAATTAGTGCACTAAGGTCATTAAGCTTAAAACTTGGAGACTCCAAAATTGAGGAAACGCCTCGGGTAATCGATTACAGCTGTGTGGTAATCGATTATCAGGTCAAATTGAATATGAGAATGTGGTTTATGTGATGAATGTGACCCTTGGGTTTGTTGATGATTGTTATACATTGATTGTGATGTGAGTATGATGATATGACATATCTTTGATGATAGATGTTTATACTATTGCGATGTATGATGATAATGATAATGATGGGGTATTGATGTATTGAGTGTATGAGGTATGTGGTGTGGGATGATAATATAATGATGTAATGAACATATGAGGAATGAGGGTATGATAATGATGATGATGATTAATGATGGCTTATGTGATGATGATAATGATGATGACGATTAATGATGCTTATCTGATGATGATAATGATGATGATGATTAATGATGCTTATGTGATGATGATAACGATGATTGATGATGTGTGTTATAATGATGATGATATGTTAATGCGTTGAGCATGAGATCTATGTGAAAATGATGATGTAATGATGCCATTGAGCATCTGATGTGTGTCATGATGACGATTATGCATTGAGCATATGAGATGTAGTGTGATGATGATTATGCATTGAGCATATTGAGGTGTTGTACCAAGGATCATAATCCAGAGAGAGGCCAAGTGCAACTTGGGAGAGTTTGTACCAAGGGACATAAGCCTAGAGAGAGGCGAGTGCAACTTGGGAGAGTTTGTACCAAGGGCATAAGCCTAGAGAGAGGCAAGTGCAACTTGGGAGAGTTTGTACTGAGGAGCATAAGCCTAGAGAGGGGCGAGTGCAACTTGGGAGAGTTTGTACCGAGGAGCACAAGCCTAGAGTGGGGCGAAGTGCAAACTCGGGAGAGTATTGATGAGGATGATGAGATGGATCATATGGATGAGTATTGTACCTGAGTACAACTTAGGAGGTGAGCAATGAGTATGATAATATTGATTATGGTACCTGAGTGTAACTCAGGGAGGTGAACGATGATTACGATGATATTGAATATGGTACCTGGGTATAACTCAGGGAGGTGAGCAACGTATGATAATATTGATTATGGTACCTGAGTGTAACTCAGGGGAGGTGAATGGTGATTATGATGATATTGGTGATTATGATGATTTATGATGATATTGATGAGTATGATGATTATGGTGAATGGTGATTATGATGATATTGGTGATTAGGTGCTGAGAATAGAGTAGGGGCGAATTATTTGGTGAATGAGGATAGGAGAATTATATGATGATATGATGTTTGTTATATGATGAATTATAGATGATTATTATCTGATGAATTATTTGATGTTTGGGTATGTGGTGTGATTAATATGATGTTGTTTATATGAGGGTGAGGATAGGGTAGCCTCCTATGTGTAGTATGAGTAGTATTCTTTTCCTCACCGTTACACTGTGGTTTATTTGTACAGGTGATGATGTGACACTGCTGGTGTCGAGTTTTGATTAAAGGGAGTGTTGCTCTGGTAAATGTGACATCAGGGCATATTATTGGGGGTCTTTTTCTTCATGTTACTAATAGGAAGGATTTTGTAAACACTTTTAAATGCCTACAGGGCGAGTAGGATGTTTTAATTATTGATAATTTGGAGATTCCGCTGCTTGTGTTATTTTGAAAACCTTTGAGTTCTATTTTCATTTTAATTAAGTTTTTTTACAATGAATGAGGTTTTAAATGAAGAAGATAGTGAACCTTTTTTACCCTTTGAGGGATACTGTTTTTGGAAATATTTCGACTTATTAATTGTATAAGAGCTGGGGTAGAAGGGTGTCACAGCATCAGTGCAAACCGTGTGCAACTTGCTCTCTACTACCAAGTTAGTGGGTAAAGATATGTTTCAATGAGACCTATTAGTCTTTTCATAACTTATTTAATGATATTGGTTATAAGTTAGTAAAAAACTTGTATTTCTACACGATTAACGGGTGAGTAGATTGAAAAATGTGAATCTCAGTTGTTCACACTTCAGTTGCTGAAATTAAAAATTGAGCCAGATCAGACCATCCTCTTTATAAACACACGTCCTAGGATTAGGGGCTTGTCATACACATCGTAGTCTGTATTACACTCTCTCTCTCTCTTTCTTCCCCTCTTTGTCTTTAGGCATCTCTGAAGTCTCTCTAAGTCATTTTCTGATTTTGATTCTACAAACCACTAATAAGTTTTGCTTCATCTTTACAAGATTTGAAGCATAGAATACTCTAACAATGAGGAAATTATGTGTGGTTTTTGAAGGCAAGGGAAACTGCCATTGGTGAGTAATCTAAGATAACGGGGCTTGCAAGAAAAATCATGCTTTGAACATTGGTGGACATGTTGTAGGGAGTTCGTGGCCAGTGGGTCAGAAGGGGAGGCTACTATGACTTGTGTCGCATGTTGGCTGCCACAGGAGCTTCCACAATCCAAAGGAGGAAACACAACTTTTAGCCAAAGTTCTTAACCTCCATCCACTTCTGAAAGATTAAGAGTTTTATCTATCATCTTCACCATTAGATGTTTCCCTGAGTTACAAATATGTTTTTTACCTAGTTTTCTTGTGTATAGTTTTGTAATGGTTCAGAATATTAGCACAATTATGGTTTTGTATTTGAGAAATCAAGCACAACATAATTTGATGCCTGTAAAGGTGAAGTCAACGCTCATTGGATGTCAATTATATGAATGAAAAACGCAAAGACGCTTATAATTTCCTACTCCCTTTACACTCTATCATGAAAGTTGTAACGTCCTAATTTCTCAATTCAAGAATAATGTTTGTTGGAGACACTATTCGCGAATTCCTGAAATTATTTCGCGCCATTACCGATATCCTTACAAACACATTCATAAAGTGCCTACGTAATTCCAACGATTACAAAATCCTATCATAATCATTCATATTATGGGGGTGAGCGTGGAGGTGGGATGGGTTTTGTCCGTCTCATACCCGACCCTAACTTTTTATCGACTAAATTTTAGACCCGAACCCGTCCATAAACTCGAAGAAACCCGACAATGTTTTGACTACTGAAACCCGAACTCGTCCACAACCAAAGAAACACGTCCACAAACTCTAAATCCTAATATTTTTACTTTGTTATGAACTTTCAAATATTGTTAGAGAAAATATTATTATATTATTATATAATTTGGGTATGGAATGTGTTTTCACAGTAGATAGTCTCTATCATAGAGAAAAGTTAAATTAAAAAATCTCTAGAATGTTTAAATGATGTTAAGTCTTTAAGTAATATAAAATTATAAATGGTATATATATATATATCATATATGGGATAAAGTAGACTACAAATCATGTAACAGGATCAGATACCCTCTGATAAAGTTAGATTACAAAATGCAACCATGCTCAGAGATGATAAACATGAGATGTTTATTTTTCTGTATAGTCTACTTGGACATCAAGAAAAACATAAATTGAACTATAAAGGTGACAAATTCCCTGCCCTTGTGTTTCAATTAGATATTTGGACAAAGGGACAGATCATATAAATTGTTGTCATAAAATAGGATTCGTCAAAGTTGTTGATAATCTCAATATTTGGGTTAATAGTGATTGTATTGCTAGATACCGCTCACTATTATGATATTAAATATAAAGGGTTTTATTTTAAATATCATACAAGATATTAAAAGCTATTGGGTCACACGCATACACAGACGCTAGAAAAAGAAATAATTCTAATTTGATTATTATTATAATGGGGGACAGCCATATGTGTAGGGATAATTGGAGTGATGTTTAAAACCTAGCATCACTATAAATATAGCATGAGATGCATCACCCTAGACCACACTTGTAGTCGCTTACTCTCTAAACGCTAGCTAGCGAGTTAGGAGGGTTTCCTAGTTCGACTGTTGGCGTAGACACCTCTAGAGACGTGGATGTTATTGCCTCATTTACAATCCACAAAAGGTATGTCATTATGTTCATGTCTTGATATGCCTTAATTCGTGTTTTCGCATTAAACGATCATAACAGGGAGGAATCCATTTATTCCGCTGCACCCTAACCACATGCTTGATTCCCTTCAATAAATAATAATTTCTAACCTAATATAATAATACAATTCGTCACAATCTAATCACTCTTAGAATCCAGACTGTCAACTGGGTGGAATGATCCATCTAGAGCTTCCAATCTCCATCCAAACATTTAGTCATCCCATCCTGCATAACTACAAATGATCCCACATCGTTGGGGTTGAGACTAGGTCCAATGAGCATAACCATGCATAACTGTAGGAACACAGGGAAACACTAGAAGGGAGGTTGAATAGGTTTCTAAATATTTTAAGAAGCTTTTCGAAAACATATTTACAAACAGACTTTCAGACAGTTGCTAGAGGGCTGTCTGAAGTTTTTAGATAGCTGTTCTGAAGTTGGTTTCAGACGGCTTTAAAATGGTTCTAAAGAAATTTCTTCTTTTAAAATATTAGATTAAAATTCGTCCCCTTAATTAGTTTAAAACTGAAATGACAAGATAAGGAAAGAAGAAACTTAGCCCAGAGAAATTATCCTGGTTCCACTCACTACCACTTGTGAGCACGTCCAGTCCCAATGCCAAACCAGCACTTGGATTTTATCTCTTAATCTTGCAAGATTACAAGATTTCTTTCTATCAAGCCTCTTCGGCTCTACAACCAAGTATTCTTTTTCAGACAAGCCTCTCCAGGCTCAACACACCAAGTCTTCTTTTTCAGACAAGCCTCTCTAGGCTCAAAAGCAAATACAAATGAGAGAAATGCTTAAGCTCACAAACTATATCAGTTTTGAGACTTAAACAGTTGCAGATTGTACAGAAATTACTGAGGTAGCTCAGAATAAAAATTTGTGTGTACAAAGATGATAAATTCTATCAGAGTGTTGCAGCGAAAACTTGCAGAGTTTCTGTCATTTTCTGTTCTCATATTTCAGGTCCTTCAAATGAGGGGGTATTTATAACCAAATGATTGGCCCATTGAAGACTCTCATGCTTGTGGAATTCCATGCTAGCCATGTGAGACACTGCTGTAGTTAGTACAGAAATTCTCTGACATATTCTGATATTCCCTGACAAAATCTGACCACTTACAAGGTTTGCTCCTGCCAAAAAGGTCCTCTTGTTGCTGCTGCAATTGCTGCGTAGCAGAGGAAAGTTGTGACAGAGAAACGTGCTTGAATTGCATTGCACAGGTGCCAGCTGTTTGTAGCAGAGAACATGCGTGAAAAAACGTGCAGAGGTACATGGATTGTCACAGCTTCAGACAAGAGATGCCACGTCATCAAAAGCTTTCAGACGGCTTGATGCTTCAGACGGGTTGATCATCTTCAGACACATCAGCTTCTTTCAGACGGATCCAACACTTAGTCTTATATAGTAGGCTTCTTGCTGAAAATCATAGATAACAATTAGACATTGTACCTTATGAGAAAACAAACTTAAGTTGAATTGTTGATCATTAAACACTTAGAGAAATTTCAGTCTTTAAAACATCATAAACCTCTTTATGATATTTTTGAGACTCAACATTTCTCCCCTTTTAATGATGACAAATTAATTTAAATTATGCAAAATTGAGAGATTAAGATTTAGCTCCCCCTGGGACAAATATATCCTTTTAGATGCTTTATATATGATTTTCAGAAGTTTCAGACAACTTTGTTTCTCAGAAGTTAGACAAACTTTGAACTTTTTTCATGTACTCCCCTGATCCTGTAATCACTCCAGATTTGTTAGATTTAAACAAAGGGAATTATAGGAGCAATAACAGTAACAGAGCAATAAAACAAACAGGATTATGAACTACAGATAATGTAAAAACAAGTATCAGAGCAAGGATCATGAGCACATGAGATGGAATAAAAACACTGATTGTATTAAAATGATGTAAGCATTAACAGACAATCAACACTTGAAAAAGAAATATGAACATAAGACAATGGCAATAATTAGTCCTTCTTTCTTCAGCAGGCTTCAGACAGAAAGGAGATCAGTTCTTCCTTGGCCTGTCTATGGCAGTTTCAATAGAAGACTTCAACTCTTGTTTTGACCACTTCTTATCAGCTGTTGTTCATGAAGAATTTCTTGCTGATTCTGAACCTTTTGTGCTTTCTTTTCTGAGACTTCACATCTCCTCTCAGATTCTTCACTCTCTTCTCAAGGGCCTTGACCTTGGATTTCAGCTTCTGGTTCTCTTCAACAGGTCAGGTTCAGACTCAACTAGGATGAGCTGAGGTAGGGACATACAAATCTCCAAACTCCAAAACCAGGCTGCAAGCCATATCTGAAGAATTGTAGACTGGACAGAAAAGGTCCCAACATACTTCAGAAGCACACGCTTGGTTGAATGAATCTGCCTATGGGGGAAAGTGGACCTCTTAAGAAATGGTAGAACATTTGTGAATGTCCAACACCCATTGCAGATCAGCATCAGGACCACTACACCCAGAAGAAGACCCAGCATCTTCTTGATCTGCCAGTAAGATCCCACATCCAATTTTCAAACAGGTGATTCAAGCCTCCTCCTTCTGAGATGATGTGAACTCAGGTATAGACCTTCCCATTCTGAAGCAGTCATGGCTTCAGACAGGGGTGATGATACAGAATAGACCTTAGGACCTTCAATTTTTCATCTTGTCCTTCCTTGAGGGGATACCTAGGAACAATCCTATCAGGTTTCACAAGATTTGGTTGAAGGCCTGATTGAACTTGTTCTAGGGTCTGTAGCCATCATCCAACTCCTCTAGCCAAGTCTCTTGGAAAACTCAGCTTCAGTGTTCAGCATCTTACCATGAGCCATTCTTCATGCTCAGCTTCCATGAGTCTTTCAGAGAATGGGTTGATAAGATCCCATGGTATGAGTCAGGAGGGACAACCCTTCCTTATTTCTCTCCAATCCATCAGCATCTTGGAGTACAAAGCCCTTTCATCAGGGACACAGTCCTCTTAGTGAGACCATGATGAAGTGAGACAGCGGGGGCTGTTCTAAAGTGTTGCAGCTCTTCAGACAGATGCTGGAATTTTGGCAAAGGCAAGAGCCAAAGGGGTTTGTCAGTCTCTTGCATAAGGCTGCTATCTCAGCTGAAAGGTGAATTGATGAACCGATGGAGGTGGGTGAGTGTGGTGAAGGTTGTAAGAGGTGGGGGAGATGATGATGGTGAGGAAGGTGATGAAGGTGAAGGTATGAGCTATCAGATAGCTGTATGTACAGAGGTGAGGGGGGTTTGGATGGTGAGAGTGGTATTGTTGTCTTTTTTTGTTATGTTTTTTGATTATGGTTCAAGAACTTGGTTTTCTTGAGGTGGGGGGTTCAGACAACAGGTTGTCTGATGGTATGATGGGTGTAGGTGATGAGGGTTCAGATGGTAATGTAATTATCTGTAAGGTTGGTAAAGGTTGAGAAGTAGGTGGAGAAGGTTGTTTTTCTGGTGAGGTGGGTTTAGATAAGGGTTGAGGTTGCTTTTCTGGTGATGAAGGAGGTGAGGGAGTTACATTATCAAATCTCACCTTGATCCTTTTGTAAGGTTTGGGAGCAGCAACATCTTGAGCTTTAGCAGCTCTTTCTTTTTTCCCTTTCCTTGGCTTCCTTATCCTCCCTTTCTCTTTCTTCAGGAAAGAGCCCTTCTTCTCTTGAAGTATTGATTAGCCTTTACAAATTTTGATACCTTCCAGCAATGTCTGCTTCTTCTAGTGAGAAGCAGTACTTCTGGTAATCCTAACTTCAGACACTGTCTGAAGTAGTTTACCCTTCTTCCTTTTCCTTGAGGTGCACTTGACCTCTTCTTTTCTTTGAGCTCAGCAATGGCTGCTTGCTTGTCATCCTCAGCATAAGCAAGTTGTGAGGCTATTGCAAGAGCTCTGTCAGTCTCTCTTGCTCTTCCTTCAGTTCTAACTCTCTTGTTCAATGGCAGTAGCCAAAGCAGCAACCTGAATCATTCAGGGTCAGAGGGCATGCAGCAAGAGGTTGAGCAGCAACTGCATCAATATCCACACTTCTTCAGCCTGTCCTTCCATTATAGAAGTAGGCTTTGAAGATTGTGCAGGTTCAGACACCTGACCCACAATTTCAGACAACCTTTGAGAAGGTTTCTGAACAGGTTCAGATGCTTGAATCTGTACAGATGCAGAAGCTATCTTAGCTGAGCTTCTCACAGGTAGCTTCTTCAGCTTAGGTTGAGGAGACGCCTTTGAGGGCTTGAACTCATGTCTTCTGATATCTCCTTTTAGTTCATTTTCCAGAATCTGCAGTAGTACTTCTCCTCTGAGCTTTCTCCATCAGCAAACTTTCTTTCATGGTTGGAGAGGGAGGCCTTGGAGTCAGCTTAATCTTCATGCTCTTCAGATTTGATTCACCAAACATAGGGATTGAGTGGTGATCAAAGAGCTGGTGAACTGGAACTTTAAAATGCAACAACACCTTGGTGATGATGGTGTTGTGAGGAAAACTTCCAGCAGAGTCTCTCAGCCTCTTCTGAAGGTGGTACATGATGATATTTGGAAGATTTATCTTCTGCTTCTTCAGAAGGTGAATGAGCAGAATCTCTCCAGTTCAGACACATGGTTTCTGCTGCCACTTTTAGGGATTACAGAGTTCCCTAAGATAGCATGCAGAACCCTAGCCTTGTCTGACATATTCTTAGCATCCAGACTGCAGGAGAGAGGAGTTCCATACAAAAACTCTGTAAATGCTTCTGACCTCCATTTCTTGATTCCCAGCCAGGAGAGAAGACACACCTTCAGTCTTGACACCACAGACAATGGCCAAGATGTCTTCATCAATAAAGATAGACGTACCAAGCACATTAGCCTTGATGGTGGTGTAGATGCCTTGAGGGTTAGGGATTCCTCTGGCTGTGGCCCAGAAATCAAGTATACTCTGCTCATGCCAATGTGAACGATTTTTGTTGAAGTATTCAAGCCACCCAGCTGCTTGAAATTCTGCATGAAGATCCATTCCAGTGCTTCAAGATCTTCCAGAAAGACACCCTTGGTCTTCACAATATTATCAGCTCCAGACTTCTTGGTGCCATTGTTGAAGGTTGGAAAGAACTTGAGAGAAAAATGCTTTCTTGAAGATGAAGAATAGCAAAGGTTCTGAGAGGGTAGAGAGCTGTAACGTACCAAGGACTCACTGCCTTACAGTACTTATAGACCTCTGAGGCAATGATGGCAGAAACTGGCTGCGCAGACATAGGGTAACGTGCAAAGTGGATTTAAACCCCCTTTATTGCCACGTCATTTGTTCATTTCAGACAAGTGAAGATTTCAGACATCCAGTTAATTTCAGACGACCAAAACTTCAGACAGGTCACATGTTTCAGACAGGCTGAAGTTTCAGACACATCATTTTTCATACACACTCACAATGCATGAATGTTCATTTATCTCTGATGAACTTAAATCTATCTTCAGTTAGAGGTTTTGTGAATATATCAGCCCATTGATGCTCTGTATCAATAAACTGAATATCAAAAACACCTTTCTGAACATAGTCTCTAATGAAATGATGTTTGATTTCTATATGTTTAGCCCTAGAATGTTGAATGGGATTTTTAGATAAATTAATGGCACTGGTATTATCACATAACACAGGTATAACAGATATTGCAATATTAAAATCTTCAAGTTGATACTTCACCCATAACAGTTGTGAGCAACAACTGGCTGCTGAGATGTATTCTGCTTCAGCTGTTGATAATGCAATTGTGCTTTGCCTTTTGCTTGACCAGCTGATCATATTTTCTCCAAAGAAGTGACATCCACCACTGGTGCTTTTTCTTTCAACTCTGTCTCCAGCAAAATCAGCATCACAGTATCCTACTAACCTGCAATCCTTACTTTTCTTATAGCACAGACCAAGATTAGTAGTACCTTTAAGATATCTGAAAATTCTTTTTACAGCTTTGTAGTGAGTGATTCTTGGATCAGATTGAAATCTAGCACACAGGCACACACTGAACATGATGTCAGGCCTGCTTGCTGTTAGATACAATAATGAACCAATCATTCCTCTATACAAAGTTTGATTCACTGGTTCTTCATTCTCATCTTTATTTAAAGATGCAGAAGGGTGCATTGGAGTTGTCATGGGTTTGCAATCACTTAGGTTGAACTTTTTAAGCATTTCCTTTGTATATTTCTCTTGATGGATCCATATACAATCAGAATCTTGCTTAATCTGAAGTCCAAGGAAAAACTTTAGTTCACCCATTAGGCTCATTTCAAATTCAGATTGCATTAACTCAGAAAACTCTTTGCACAATGAAGAATTAGTTGAACCAAAAATAATGTCATCAACATATATTTGGACAAGTATAAGATCCTTGTTAGACTGTTTTCTAAAAAGAGTTGTGTCAACTTTTCCTCTTTCAAAACCATTGGTTGCAAGAAAACTGCTCAGTTTCATACCAAGCTCTTGGGGCTTGTTTCAGACCATAGAGAGCTTTCTTGAGTTTAAAAACATGTTCAGGAAAAGTTACATCTTCAAAACCAGGGGGTTGTCTAACAAAAACCTCTTCTTCAATGAAACCATTGAGGAAGGCACTTTTGACATCCATTTGATATAGTTTGATGCCATTATTTACAGCATAAGATAAAAGAATTCTAATTGCTTCTAACCTGGCCACTGGGGCAAAGGTTTCAGTGAAGTCAATACCTTCTTGCTGGTTATACACCTTGAGCTACTAGCCTTTGCCCTTATTTCTGATAATTTTGCCTTCTTCAGACAGCTTGTTTCTGAACACCCATTTGGTTCCAATAATTGTTTTCCCATGGGTTTAGGAACAAGGGTCCAGTCATCACTCTAGCAAATTGATTTAGCTCCTCTTGCATGGCTAGGATCCACCCTTCATCATGCAGAGCTTCATCAATGCTCTTTGGCTCAATTTCAGACAGGAGAGCAAGAGAATTCAAATTTCTGAATTTTGATCTTGTCTTAACTCCTTCTGAAGTGCTGCCAATGATTTGCTCTTAGGATGATGTGACTTGTATCTCCAATCAGATTTATGAGGAGGTATCACAACTGTCTGAGACTCAACATTTGTCTGAAGAGGTTCAGAAACAGCAGGAACTTCAGACAGTTGCTCATCCTTCAAGTTGATGTGATCATTCAGCTCCATACCTGCAAAATCATCCTCTAGATCTGATAGTTCCCTATCAGTCTCTTTGTTATCATTGAATTTTACATGAATGGTTTCTTCAACAGTTAAAGTTCTAG
This sequence comes from Sesbania bispinosa, assembly GCA_026901365.1. Taxonomy (NCBI): domain Eukaryota; kingdom Viridiplantae; phylum Streptophyta; class Magnoliopsida; order Fabales; family Fabaceae; genus Sesbania; species Sesbania bispinosa. The sequence goes on from QLOH01000890.1 coordinate 124,044, forward strand.
AGTTATACACTCTATATGCTTTAGATGTTTCAGAATATCCAATGAAAAATCCATTATCAGACTTTGCATCAAATTTTCCAAGATCAATCTTTGGTGTTAAGTATAAAACACTCACATCCAAAGGTGTGGAAATATGATATGTTGGGTTTTCTTCCTTTCCACAATCCATATGGAGTCTTTTTCAGAATGGTCTTACCAATATTCTGTTTTGAAGGTAACCAAGCTGTGTTAACAGCTTCTGCCCAGAAGGTTCTAGGTAAGTTGCTTGAGTTGAGCATGGTCCTTGCCATCTCTTGCAAACTTCTGTTCTTTCTCTCAACAACCCCATTCTGTTGAGGTGTTGTTGCCACAGAGAAATTGTGTGAGATCCCATTCTCATCACAGAACAATTTGAAATTTGCATTCTCAAACTCCCCACCATGATCACTTCTTATGACAGAAATACAGAATCCCTTTTCATTTTGTACCTTCTTACAAAATATTGTGAAATTCTTAAAAGTCTCATCCTTGTTTCTAAGGAATATCACCCGTGTGAATCTAGAATAGTCATCAACAATGACCAAACCATATTTCTTTCCACTAAGACTTTCTGTTCTAATAGGACCAAACAAGTCAATGTGTAAAAGTTCTAGTGGTCTGCTAGTTGAAACAACATCTTTACTCTTGAAAGAGTGTCTTGTTTGTTTCCCTTTCAGACAGCTATTTCATAAAATGTCAGATTTGTATGAAAGCTTGGGCAATCCTTTAACAAGGTTGTGTTTTGCTAATCTTGAGATTAATCTCAAGCTGGCATGCCCAAGTCTTTGATGCCAAATCTGTTTTTCATCTTCAACAGAAATGAAGCATTTTACATTTTGACTTGCTAGATCCTCTAGATCAATTTTATACACATTGTTGTGTCTTTTAGCAGCCAAAAAGTGTTTGATCAGAGGAGTCTTTGACTATGCATCCTTCCTTGGTAAAGGATACTACATAACCACTGTCACATAATTGACTTATGCTCATTAAATTATGTTGTAGTCCTTCCACAAGAAGAACATTTTTAATGAGGGATAAGGGAATTATACCTATAGTCCCTATGCCAGTGATCTTCCCTTGCTGATTTCCACCAAAGGTGACCACTCCTCCTTCCTTAGGTCTAAGGTTTTGGAACAAAGACCTTTCTCCTGTCATGTGTCGCGAGCACCCACTGTCCAGGTACCATTTGTGGGGTCTCCTTTGTCCTGTTAAACACATCTGCAACAGGAATAATCAAGTTTTTAGGTACCCAAGTTCTTTTGGGTCCTTTTTTTGTTAGCTTTGGGTCTTGCTTTTCTCTTGTGCTTGCACTTGAATCACATTGTGTCCAGGCTTACCACGGTGAGAACACCCAGTAACCTTCTTTTTGCTTTTAGAAAAATTTAAGACAGTAGGAGGTTCAGACATGTTGTGATCAAAAAAGCCTAGTCCACTTTTGTCAGAGGAATGTCTTTGATTTCCAAGCATTATGTTTAAATTTTTAGTTCCCTTTGACAAATTGGCTAGATCATTTGTCAGTTCTACAATCTGTTTCTGAAGTTTTTTATTTTCTTCAGACACAGCTTGTGAACTATGGTTTTCAGTCTCAAAGACCTTTTCCTTGAGCATAATATGTTCTATTTCTAGAGACTCATATTTGTTACACATTTCTGTGGTGAGCCTTGGATAGATTCTTATACTCTAGGAACAGATCCTTGGAACTTTCCACCAGATCATCATACATTTCTTGCAAGGTAAAAGGGAATACCTCAGCTTCAGAGCTGTCTGAAGATGGTAGGCTTGCCATGAGGCACAGATTTGCCTCTTCTGAGGTGTCTTCCTCCTCTTCTGAAGTTGATTTCAATCCAGGTCCTCCCATGTTTCCATGAGACCTTTCTTTTTCTTGAAAACGTCTTCTTCTTGAAGTTGTTTTTCTTCATTCTTTGGACACTCAGCCTTCATGTGCCCTGATTGCTTACACTCAAACAAATAATTTTGTCAGTTTGTATGTCTTTACCTGACTTACCTCCTTTTGAGGTTGCGGGTTGATTCTTTCTGAATCTTCCTCTGTTCTGCAGCATTCTCTTGATCTTCCTACTTAGAAGAGCAAGATCATCATCATCTTCTGAGCTATCTTCAGAGTCTTCATCCCCCTCTGAAGCTGCCTCAGCTTGCATAGCCTTGATGTTGCCATGCCTAGACTGTTTGGTCTTGGAGTTTAGGGCTAGAGATTTTCTCTTGTTGTTTCATCTTCTCCAAGCTCAAGCTCATGGACCTTAAGAGATCCCAACAGTTCTTCCACTCTAGAGAGTTCAAATCTCTTGCCTCTTGAATGGCAGTAAACTTTGGGTCTCCAGGACTTAGGCAAGCTCCTTAGAATTTTTCTGTTATTATCTCCAGAGTTATATGTTCTTGCCTAAGGACCGAGTCCATTTGTTATGGTCTGAAACCTTTCCAAACATTTGGTCAATGGTTTTCAGATTCTTCCATCTTGAACATCTCATACTGATGTCATGAGCATACTTATCTTGGATTGCCTTGACAAGTCTCCAGTTCCTTCATGGGCTGCTGCAAGAGTATCCCAAATTTCCTTGGCCAGAGGTGCATCCATGAACCTTCTCATATTCTGATTTGTTCAAGGAACATATCAGATAGAGTTTGGCCTTAGCATTCATCTGGACTCTAGCCTTTTGCTCCAAAGTCCATTCAGTCTTAGGTATAGGCACATCATTTAGCATAGGCACATAGTCTCCATCAGTGATCACATCCCAAACATCAATGTTTGTGCTTTCAATGAACAACTTCATTCTATCTCTCCAGTAGTGATAATCTTCTCCATTGAAAGCTGGAGAGGTCATGTGATAGAGGCTCCTTCTGTGATGTATTGCCTGTTACTGTTTGAAGCTTCCATGTGGATCTTTCAGTCCTCAGACACTTGTTAGGTGTTTCAACCCTGAGTAGAGCTCTGGTACCAACTGTAGGAACACAGGGAAACACTAGAGAAGGGGGGTTGAATAGTGTTTCTAAATATTTTAAGAAGCTTTTCGAAAACAGATTTACAAACAGACTTTCAGACAGGTTGCTAAGAGAGCTGTCTGAAGTTTTTAGATAGCTGTCTGAAGTTGGTTCAGACGGCTTTAAAATGGTTCTAAAGAAGTTTCTTCTTTTTAAAATATTAGATAAATATTCAGTCCCCTTAATTAGTTTAAAACTGAAATGACAAAGATAAGGGAAAGAGAAAACTTAGCCACAGAAATTATCCTGGTTCACTCACTACCATTGTGAGCTACGTCCAGTCCCAATGCCAACTAGGACTTGGATTTTCTCTTAATCTTGCAAGATTACAAGTATTCTTTTCTATCAAGCCTCTTCAGGCTCTACAACCAAGTATTCTTTTTCAGACAAGCCTCTCCAGGCTCAACAACACAAGTATTCTTTTTCAGACAAGCCTCTTCCGGCTCAAAAGCAAATACAAATGAGAGAAATGCTTAATGTAACGTCCTAATTTCCTAAATCCAAAACAATGTCCGTTGGAGACATTATTCCGAATTTCTGAAATTATTTCGCGCTATTTTAAGTATCGTCATACATACTTAACGCCTAAGTAATCCAACGTTTACTTAGACTTTCACGACTTTCATGCATCACAAGGTAATACCAAAACTAAACTAAATTATAGGGGAAGAACTAACACTTTGAAGTGTTAAAGTTCATAAACTCCTACCGAAATTTGCAGAGTTTCCCCTATAAACTGGACATTCCAAATTTAGAACTTCACCTGAAACCCAGAAAATACCAGTGCAGTTTATAATGACAATCCACTAATATCAAATAGGGCCTCCGTGGCCAAATAGGAAATTCAAACACATATACAATAATATCTATCAACCTACCAATACATATCAAATGATTCATGATACATTCTTAATACAAATAGACCAACTTTAATACAAGGCATCCTATTCTACTACAGTTCCGCTGCGCCGACTCTGATCAAACCTCAATACCTTCCGGAACATCCTGCACGCTAAAGAAAATCCCCGAAACGTGGGGTGAGGCTAATGTCTCAGCAAGTATAACTCTATGCATGAATGCAAGGGACAATTATCCATGACATGTCAAAACAACACTTATATCATCAATAATAATAGCTATATCATATCCATATCACTATCAGTATTATTGTCATATCAATGTCAGTATATATGCTTATGTTGCGCCCGAAGGCTATGAAACAATCACAGTCTAGAGTTAGACCTGAGCTCAGATTACAGGGGATATCTCCCCAGGGGACGAATCCCACCCTACATTCTTTCACAAAGAGACCGAAAGTCCAGTAATAGCTAAAGGCTATAGTCTATCACAAAGAGATCAATTAACTAATTTAGACATTCAGGATTGATAAGTATTGCGAATTCTCGTTAGATCGACCAGTTCGACTATCGAACCTTTCGATTCCAAACTAGAATCGGTGCCCATTCGACACCCGTATCGTATACTCATCAATTCTAAATTCGAAATCAATTATCGACCCTCAATATCCATTCCGGATCAATTATAATCGAAAAGGATGGAGCGTTTCGACGTTACGATAGTTTCGAAACTTTCGAAGCTATCGAAAGTTTCGAATTAAAGAACATCAAGAATCGGTCCATTCTAACCGATTAGAATCATCCCAAGTCTCAATCATCAATCACAAACACATTTCAACCATCATAATCTAAAGTAATCAGAGAATAGGGAAGGGAAGAAGTGGGTGCATGCAATTAGAGACCAATCCGTAATCTACTCATTCAAGTGAACAATAAACAATTCTCACAACAAGAATCAAGCAATCAATTAACATTCTAACACATTCTAATCCAGCCAAGAAAGGAAGGGAAAGAAGGGGGAACATGCAAAGAGACCAATTACTATCCTAAGGGTGAGTTATACTCACTAAACGGATTCGTGAAAACCTCCCTGTTGTGAAGTCCGCCACGCCGGAAATCGCCTCCGCCGTCAGCTCCGCAACTCTGGCCATCTCCTTTGCAGCCCAAAACGCGCAAGTTCGCAGTCCACCTCGCAGATCGCCGCTCTGGTCATCTCTCCGTCACGTCTCCGCCACTTTCTCCGTCAACTCCGCTGCGAGCTCCGTCGTCCAACCCAGAAACAGCGGCCATCGTTGCTCTTCCAGCCACTGTGCCGCCGCTGTTCGTGGTCGCACCGCCGTCGTTCTTGGCCCGCGAGTGGCCACGGCCATCGTCTCCTCCGGTAAGCGTTCGCGACCCTCTCCTTCCTCCTCTCAGCTTCTCCGTCGCCGCCGCTCCACCTCATCGCGCCGCTGTCGCGCGGCATCCCCTCCGTGCGCAACTCCTCGTGCGTCGGCGCCGCCAACAGCCCGGAGATGGCTACACCTTCTTCCTCCCTCTCCCGCGATCCCTCTCTCTCTCTCGTGATCTCTCTCTCTCGTGCGATCCCTCTCTCTCTCGCTTTCTCCTTCTTCTTCCCTTTCTTTCCCTTCCCAAACGGCCGCCGCCACCCTTCCCTTTCTCATTCTCTTCCTGTCTCTTCTTTTACCCAATACAACCCTAACCCCCAATTCTAAACTAATAATAATAATAATAACATAATTACTAATAATAATACTAATAACACTTAATAATCCTAATAATACTAATAACAATAATAATAATGATAATAGTAATAATAATAATTTGAGATTATCATTAATACTATTTTACTAAGGATTACTATTAATATTAAATTATACTAACCTTATTATTAATTCTATTAATTGTTTGCTTTAAACAAATTAAAGGCATTTTCATCTTAATGCATAGGTATGCATTCGAAACCTAATGAATTACATAGGTATGCATTCGAAACCTAATGAATTATTTAGGCTTCCAAAAATGCGGGATGTTACACTTAAGCTCACAAACTATATCAGTTTTGAGACTTAAACAGCTACAGATTGTACAGAAATTACTGAGGTATGCTCAGAATAAAAAATTTGTGTGTACAAAGATGATAAATTCTATCAGAGTGTTGCAGCGAAAAACTTGCAGAGTTTCTGTTCTTTTTCTATGCTTCTCTATATTTCAGGTCTTCAAATGAGACCAAATGGTTGGCCCATTGAAGACTCTCATACTTGTGAATTCCATGCTAGCCGTTGTGAGACAGCTGCTGCAGTACAGAATATTCTCTGACATATTCTGATATTCCCTGACAAATTCTGACACTTTTACAAGGTTTGCTCCTGCCAAAGGGTGCTCTTTGTTGCTGCTGCAATTGCTGCGTAGCAGAGGACACGTTGTGACAGAGAACGTGCTTGAATTGCATTGCACAGGTGCCAGCTGTTTGTAGTAGAGAACATGCGTGAAAAACGTGCAGAGGTACATGGATTGTCACAGCTTCAGACAAGAGATGCTACGTCATCAAAAGCTTTCAGACGGCTTTGATGCTTCAGACGGGTTGATCATCTTCAGACAGCATCAGCTTCTTCAGACGGATCCAACACTTAGTCTTATATAGTAGGCTTCTTGCTGAAAATCATAGATAAACAATTAGACAATTGTATCTTATGAGAAACAACTTAAGTTGAATTTGTTGATCATTAAAACTTAGAGAAATTTCAGTCTTTAAAACATCATAAACCTCTTTATGATATTTTGAGACTCAACATACACGCAGTGTGGGGAGAGCAGACATATGAGATGCAACATATAATTCATCAAATCATCCAGAAACAAGTCAATTACCACATTTTAACTTGACTCAACTTTACATGATATCTGATGCAAATCTCGAATAGGTATGCTATGAATGCTCTGCATTACCTGGCAGACATGGTCTTATCACTATTCTTTGGGGCTAGACCTGAGCTCAGACCACAAGGAACGTCTTCCTTGGGGACGTATCCCACCATTACTTTGGGGACCAAACTCCAAGTTTTATTCTGGGGATCGAAGTCCAGGTACTCTGGGGACCAAAGTCCAATCTTGGTTAATTAATGTGATCTGGGGCCGATTCCAAAACTGGGGCCGATGCCAAAATCTTGGGCCGAAGCCATTTTCTAGGGCTGAAGCCAAACTCATTTTTCTCTGGGAGTCGAGACTCAAATTCATTTTCCAATTGAATGGGGCCAAAGGCCTTAATACAATGCACACACATAACAAATAGTTCATGAATCATGCTAGATCTAAACATTCTCTTAGGTATAATGAAGCCCCATCATATAAATCTCATAAACCAATCCCCACAATCAATCATAGCATATTCTTCAAGCATAAATCATAATCTATAAGACGATAAATAAAAGGGATGGGTGAAACCCTAAGCATAACATACCCTAACTCATACCTTTAATCATACATTTATCCAAACCAAACATAGACCATTATTAACCTTACAAGCACATAAGAGACTAGAGGAAAAGGGAAAGGAGGGATTACGGTTCACTCTAGAGATTCAAGCAAGAATGAGTGTGGGTTACACTTACCTCAAGGAAGCTCAAACGAAAGAGGGGAGAAGTTGAGGAAGGTTAGGCGGTGAGATCCTTGGCCTTGATCTCCTTCCTTCAAGCTTTCAGGGAAGTTCCTCTCTCTCTAGAAATCTCTATCTCTCTCTCCCTCCCTAAAATGAAGAAGAATAGAAGGAAATATGAGAAAAGCCCTAAAAATGTGTTTTTAAGGTATGCTGAAAACGCTTTCTCGCTCAAGTGCGCTTGAGTGAGACCAGGCGAGAGTTCCTTTCTCGCTCAGGTGAGCCTGACCGAGACCGGGCGAAATTTCCAACCAGAGACCCCCATTCTGGCTCTGCCTTCTGCTCAGTCTCACCCGAGCGAGCCTGAGCGAGAAAACCAGAGTAGAATTTCCCCCTTTCTGCATGGTATTCTCGCTCAGGCGCGCACAAGCGAGCTTGGGAAAAATTACCAGATAGAATCACCCTGATTTCTATTTTCCCCTTTTCTAACTTAGTTTCTCTTCCCCTTTCCTAGTTCCTCTTTATTGAATTACCCTTCTAACACAGTTCCTTTAACCCTCTTCCTCTCAGTTTCGTCAATCCTCCAAACCTAGTTCCTTCCATCTCAATCTACTTTTCTATTTCCAATGTCCCTACTTCCTTCTCACCTCTTTACCGTGCTAGTCTTTCCCACCACCAGTTGTGATGGCACCTGTCAGTGGATTTCTGAGCTGACAGTTTGGAGCTGGTGAGCTGGTGCAAGCTTGGACCAACTAGGATTGCTTGGAGCTGATCCAAGCTTTGGTCAACCATGATTTTGTCAACCCTCCCATGGTCAACCTTTGACCTTTGACCAATTAACCCAAGTCAACATGAAGATTACCAATTAATTAGAAGGTTAATTAGGATTTATTTGTGTTAGAATTAATTTGTATTTTCCCTAATCCTCCTCCTAATGAGGGGCACCAATTTTGAGTAGGATTAGTGGCTAGTAGCTATTTGAGCTACTCTTGCCTTAGGACATGGGTTCAAGACTCATTTAAGATAGTTTTTCACTCATTTTGTATTTTTCTTCCCACCACCTAGCCACCACCTTTTCATATAAATAGTAGACCACCCCCTTATATTTTTAAGCTTGATTTTGAGTAAAGGCATTATGCCAAAATTCCTCATTTTATGAGTAGAGAAGGCTTGGTGGTTCTTGCTTAAACCACGATATATCTTCACATGTGAATTATCACTTTGGTAATTTAACCACTAATATTGTTAACTTAACTATGTTTCTACATATTATTCACCACGGTAGATTGTTTGGTCTCACACAAAGTCTTGATCTTCCTTTATGCGCAATACGTTTTTTGCTTTGTGTAGACTTTATCTAGATTGGATTTCAATTCTCCCTTGACAAGCCTTTTCCGTGTCATTTGGAACTTGCTCAATCACTTGGTTTGAACTTTTGATTAGTTAATGGGTGTTGTATGTTAATTTGATTGGTATATTTGTTAGTATCTATTGGTGTTTATTTGGTTCATGGTATTTAATTTTTTTATTTCTATTTATATGTCACATTTAGAAGTTTAAAGAGTTTTATTTTGTTTTTCAACTTTTACTCTCAATAAGAGAGATAATAAGTCAAGATATAAATGAATAAAATAGAGAGCTAAATGGTGTATTGAGAAAACACAATAAATTTAATGTAAATCAACCCATTTATTGTACTACTTAAGAAATTAATAATTATACTATGTCAATGTAAAAAAGTTTTACACTGACATCCAATAATGTGTTGCCACATCTTTTAATGATTTTAATGATACATGAGGTGTTATACTCATTAAATGATTAGAGAGAGAGAGATAGAACGAAGGAGAGTGGATCGTGGTGAGATCAAGAAGAGGAAAAAAACACAATAAATTTAATGTAAATCAACCCATTTATTGTACTACTGAAGAAATTAATAATTATACTATGTCAATGTAAAAACGTTTTACACTGACATCTAATAATGTGTTGCCACATCTTTTAATGATTTTAATGATACATGAGGTGTTATACTCATTAAATGATTAGAGAGAGAGAGAGAACGAAGGAGAGTGGATCGTGGTGAGATCAAGAAGAGGGAAAGCATTTTGATCGGGATTGAAGATGCAAGGGAACAAGTTGTCGACAAAGGACAATAAGAATGTTGGGAATGAATGGAATCGACATGGGAGACAGTTTGTCAGGAATCAGAATGATGATGTTACATATTTTTTTCACAACTTTCCAGAAGATTTTGGAACTCAAGACATGTGGAAGATCTTTACAAGAAGGGGTGGTCGGGTTGCTGATGTGTTTATTCTGGTGAAGACAAATGGGAATGGGAATCGATTTGGTTTTGTTCGTTTTATGGAAAATGAAGAACCTGGATGGTTGGAGAAGAGGTTGCAACAGATCTAGATTGGTACCTACAAGTTGCAGGTTAATATATCCCGTTTTGAGAGGAAGAGGAAGGATAATGACTCACACTTTTTACCAAGTGGTGCTAATGGGAGAATCAACCAACAATTAGCTACCAAAGGAGTGGTGAAAGGCTTGTCTTTTTAAGAAGTTGTGAAAGGTCAGCCAAAGGCGGTGTGGCAGCCAAAAAAGAACCCGAAGATGAATAGTGATGATAAATGGAGTGGTTCAAATTTCGTTGTTTCGGATAAAGAGATGGAGTGGCTTCAGAAATGTTATGTTGGGTAGGTTAGACAAATTGATGAAGTTTTTCTCCTACATGATAAGATTATAGTAGAGGGTATTTGTACTATCAAAGTTATACCAATGGGGGACGATCTTGTTCTAATCAAACCACACTAAGATGAGAATTTTGAAGAATTGGTTAAGGAATTAGAGGACATTTTTGACTTATGGTTTGAATCAATAAGGCCATGGAGTATGCATGTGAGTGCACGAGGAAGGTATGTTTGGGTTAGATGTATGGGAGTTCCAGTGCATATTTGGTCAGAAAATTTCTTCAGATCAATAGTTGTTCCATTTGGAAGATTTGTATGTATCGATGGAAGTACAAAAAATATGAAAAGATTGGATGTTGCTTGGGTATTGATACACACTACTTCAGTGGAGGTGATTAGAAGGTGGATGAAAATTAGAATTAATAATTATTTCTTCACCATTAGCATTATTGAAGATTCTTTTATTAATCCTTGGAAGGTGCAGTCAAGTTTACAGGTTCAGAGTTCACAAATTGATAGTTCTAGTCAAGCTTCTTCAGCGGATAAATTTTGTGAAGGAAGTAGTTGGGATGAGTTTTGTCAAGAAATGCAAGGGGTACATGATTTTTTTGAAATTCAAAAAGAGGGCGGTTTGAGTAATTTTGGGGGGTAGCTATCTAAATTTTTAGCAAGAAATCAGGAAAAACTGTGGTGGTTAATGCTGTAGAAAAAAGTGGGGATCTGATATTAATGGAGAATAATTGTTCTGATACACAAATGGAAGAGGTGGTGGCCGAAACACAAGCTCCAATTTTTCGGAATGATGTGGCTTGTATGAACCTCCTTGTATTGGAGCCTATTAGCGGGACTATGTGAGAGCTTGAGGGTTGTGTATGTATGGGCCAGCAGCAGGATGAATTAAATTTTGGGTCGGGTGGTGAGCGGTTGGGTCAGCAGTAGGATGTTTTAATTTCTGGGCCGGGTGGTGAGCGGTTGGGCTAGCAGCAGGTTGCTTTGGAAGCTGAAATTTTGCGGGATGAGGTGGCTAAATATAATTCCATTTTGGATCCCATTTGTTATGGTGAGCGATTGGGCCGCGAGCGCTTGGGCCAGCAGCATGATGATTCAGTAATTGGGCTGGGATTACAATTAAATTGTGATATGGAAGCTGGTCGTGTAATGCACAAAGGTGGGGAGGTTTCTCAAGATGTTTGTGCTAATGTGGGAGTTGGTAATGACATATCTAATGGGCCTATCATTAGTTATGTTGAACCATTAAAAGGAGGAAGGGACGCTCTTTGTAGGCAAGAGATTGGCGGTGAATCAAACAATGTGGACCATGTTGATAATGATATTGGTCCCGTATTATTACATGTCACAAAAGGTATTATTGTTGATGGTAGATCATCCTTGGGCGAGCTATCTGTACCCGAGAGGGATGACGCCAGTGTGGAAGAAATGTCTGAACTGGGTTCGAATGCTTCACAAGTTCCTAATGAGACGGCGGTGCACTACTAGAAAAATTGATTTTAGAGAGGGATTTTAGAGAGGGATAAAAATCCCTCTCTAATAGGGACGGATTTTGTGACGGAACGTTGTTCCATGTAACAAATGCAGATTTTTGAAATTTTGTGACGGAAACAGAGAGGGAACAAATCCCTCTCTAAATTTCCGTATCTATTTCCGTCACAACTGCTCTCAGAATATTTAGAGAGGGAATTTGTGACGGAATAATTCCCTCTCTAAATAATTCGTCACAAAATCCCTCTCTATGTTAACAATAATTTTGAAGGGGAATAATTCCCTCTCTATTTAGGGAGGGATTCTCGATTCCGTCACTAATATTAGTAGAATCTCACACATTTTAATTTGGGAGGGAACTTTTCCCTCTCTAATTCCCTCGCTAAATGTATTTTTTAAAAAGTATATATTTAATTATATAATAAATTAAAAATAGTATAATATTAAAAAATGTGAAGAAATAACATAAATATATTTACTATATATAATATTTATTAGTAGTGTTATACATGAGTAAAAATATAATTTGAAATAATTATTCAATTTTAATCTGTAATAGTATTTATTAGCATTTGAAAAATTAAAAAGGAAAAGAGAGGATATTAATATTAAGGAATGAGAGGAGAATCTCACTCTCCCAAGTTATATGTGAAATTCATCTTCAAAGGAGAGAAGAAATGATAAAAATCATTGAGAAGGAGATCATAGGATGAGTGAGTGTCTCACTCTTCAAAGTGAAGTCTCAAATTTATAATAGAAAGAATTTATTATAATTATTATTCTATTTATTTATTATAAAAATTAATATATTTAAAATATTAATTATATAAAATATTTTTTTTTTCTACAAAGTATAAAATAAAATAATATTCTCTTCTATCCTTTTTATGAGAAATAAAAAGGTATAATTTTTATCCTAAATATAAGAAGCATAATATTAATTTAAGTTTTATTAATTGGTAAGTTTGTTTTATAAATTTAATTTATTACAATATACTTTCACGTCACACTATTTTATAAACTTGGATATCATGTGTTAGAATTCTTCAAGATTTGTAAAAATTGATTATTAACACTTATTAGTCATATATTGTAAAGTAAAAAAATACACAAATAGATAGTTATAAAAGTATATTTTTAATTTGTAATATATTATATATATTAATTTAAAAAAATGTATAAATATATTAGATATTTTAATAAAATAATATATCCCTATATATAATTATATATGGTATTTTTTATTAAATAATTATATAGATGAGTGCGGGTATAGGACGAGTTGGGTATTAAAGTACCCGTACCCACGCCCGTCCCCATGAAAAAATGCGGGCTTTTGCCCATACCCGTTTTACGGGTTTTTACCTTGCCCATTGCGGGGTACCATGGGGTTTGAGCTCAATTGCCATTCTTACTAATATTAAGGGACACCCAATTTTTCTAGAAGGGGTCTTATAAATAAAGACGGAGGGGGTAATTTGTAAACTATTTTTTTCAAAGGCTCAAACAAACAGATTTAATTTTTTTAAATTATTTTAAACAAAAAGGGAATGCCACTTTTTTTAATGTAAAAGATAGTTTTTTTATGCTAAAGTGAGGTAGTGGTGGCAATTCTTGTAAGCTTTTAAAGTGAGGTAGCCACTGTAGTGAGACGGATAAAACACACACTTACTCGTGTTAAAAAAATTCACTTTCCCCAAATCAGAAATCCCCAATCCGAACTCAAAGTTCCGCTCTGCATCACACTAGAAGCTGGTAAAAAAGAAAATCCTCAATCCGATCTCAGCTTCTTCGCTGTAGGTCCCTCAAAGTTCCGCTCTGCATCACACTACAAGCTGGTAATCTCTCACTTTCTCTCTCCCTCTTTCTCTCTCGGTGTGTGCTGTACAGTTCTAGACTCACAATCTAGGGTTTTTACATGGTTATGATAGTGTTGAAAACTCCCCCTTTTTTTCATAGTTTGCTATACTCAAAGTAATATCTGCATCAATGACTTGTGAGAGAGGGAGAACTAAGTGAATCTTTAGGGATAAAGTTAAGATGTTCGAAAATGTCAAACTAAGGGCATTTTTTTAATTGTTGCTTTTGTCTGCACATGATGCTTCACTTTCTACTTGTTATCAAGTTGGCTTTTATCTATTACTTGATTCCTTTAATTTATAACTAACTCCTCATGTTACCCCACCACCAGCTATATAGGACAGGGAATTCAAGTGGTCCCCAAATAAAACAAATAAATTAAACCCATTGTGCCTTTCTCTGTGCAATCGGAAAAATATAGAAAAGTAACACTTGTCATTTCTTACATGTATATACATCTCACTTAAATAGACAAGTCTTCTACCATTGCCTCATCATCATGCAGTGTCTCACCATCTGAATATGACCAAATGAGGGCCCTAGTTTCAAGTTTGACAGCTGAAAACAAGAGCCTTCAGGACCAGTTGCAAACTCATGGGGAAAGGTTGCGTTCAAATGAAGAGTTGATTCGTTCATCTCAGGAGGAGTCACATTTGCTTCAAGATCATCTATTTCAGTTTATGGAGAGTTTTTCCTTGGGTCGTCCATCTTTACAGCATCCATGTCCAGATCAACATCAGCCTCCATCTACTGATCAACACAATGAGGAAGATGATCATGTATTAGATGATGAGCCCGACTCCTGATGTATTTAGCTGTGATAAAATAGGTTGTTGAACTTATATATATGTATGGTTTAGATATGTATTTGGGTATGGATTTCAATATTTTGGGTTTATGAATCTAGTAAATATGTATGGTTTAGATATGTATTTGGACATATGTATGGATTTGAATATTTTGTGTATATGAATCTAGTACTTGATGTTTATGAATGCTATTAGGAAGTTTAGGAAATTTGTTTAGTAGTTTTTATGCTTAAAAAGGTTATAAATAATTGCCTTGTAAATTAAAAACGAATATTTGGGAGGGAAAAAATCATTTGAAAACTAGATAGGGAAATTGGAGTAGGGAGGGAAAATTCCCTCTCTAATTAGGCAGGGAATATATTCCCTCGCTATTAGGGAGGGTAAAATTCCCTCACAATTAGGGAGGGAACAAATCCCTCACTATTAAGGAGGGAACAATTCCCTCACTATTAGGGAGGGAAAAATTCCCTCACTATTAGGGAGGGAATTATTAAGGACGGCAAACTTCCCTCTCTATTAGGGAGGGAAATAATTCCGTAACATTTAGTGACGGAAACTCATCCTTTTTTCATCATGTTATTTGTTACGGAATTTTATCAATTAGCGAGGGAATTTTTCCCTCTCTATTTGTGACAGAATTATTCAATCCCTCGCTAGTATTTAGCGACGCCAATTTTAGTGACGGATTTACATTCCGTCTCAAATTCCGTCGCTAAATATTTAGCGAGGGAATTTTTCATTTTTTGTGAGGGATTCTTTCCCTCTCTAATTTTCAATTTTTTAGTAGTGGTGGTAGGCGTTCCTTTTGGGGTAATTGAAGATCAATTATGTGAGGTGCCAATTTTAGTTGTAGATGCCAATTTTGATTTGATGATTTCAAGGCCACAACATCCGAGCATTGGCGTTGAGAAAAGGACGAAGAGAGGTAGACCAAAGAAAAAGATGAGCTCACCTGCGAGTAAGACTAATATGAACTTTGATTTGAGTAGTGTTGATAATTTATTAGACTTGAATGTAGCTTCTGTTGCTTCTCATGTTTGGAGGTTAGGAAAACAATTAGGAGTACATGGTGAGTCTACGGGTGAGGCCAGTGTGAACATTTTGGAAAATTTGGAGGCAATGGATAGGTTGGCAGCTGAGAGAGGTTCTGAATAGGGTTTTTTTGGTGATTGGTTGGAGTTTTAAGGTGTCTTTGTGGTAGAATGATAGTGGTTTCTTTAAATGTAAGGGGATTAGGGGAATGGGTAAAGAAGTTGGAGGTGCAGAAATTACTTACTACTGAGAAGGCATATATTCTATTTTTACAAGAAACTAAATTGGAAGCAATTGATGATCGAATTTGCACATCTATAACTGGTGGTGGTAACATTGGGTGGGCTTTTACACCTTCTCTTGGTTTGTCAGGAGGGTTGTCATCAATTTGGAGGAAGGATAAATTTGTTTTGCAAGACATTTTCTTAGGTGATAATTTCTTGGGAGTTTTTGGGTTATGGAAAGAAAGTAATGTAACCTGCTCTTTTGTCAATATTTATGCCCCCTGTGATTTACATAGGAAGAAAGAACTTTGGGGTATTCTTTTGCAATCAAATGTCACCCGTGGGGGTGATTTATGGTGCTTTGGTGGAGATTTCAATGCCGATCGTTTAGAGGTTGAAAGAAGGGGAGCATCTACGTACTAGAGGAATGATGATATGAGATGCTTTGATAATTTTGTTGTAGAGGCTGAGATGATAGATTTATTGCTAGTTGGAAGAAGATATACTTGGTACAGACATGATGGGTCTTGCATGAGCAGACTGGATAAATTTCTAGTGCCACCTACCTGGTTGTCTATTTGGCCAAATACATCACAATGGGGTTTAGGTAGGGGAGTGTCAGATCATTGCCCAATTCTGTTGAGGACTGAACTCCTTAATTGGGGGCCTAAACCTTTTAGAGCCCCTGACTGCTGGAGGAAGGATGCTAGCTTTGCTGTCTTTGTAAGAAATCAGTGGAATGAAATTGTGGTGGAGGGTAGAGCGGCTTTTGTGTTAAAAGAAAATTAAAATAGTTAAAAAATGGCTTGAGGAGGTGGAATAAAGACATTTTTGGTGATTTGGATAGGAAAATCATTGAAGTAAAAGATAATGTGAATTCCCTAGATCTTAAAGTGAAGAAGGTATGTTACAAGAGGTTGAAGTTTTACAACTGAAGGAGTGGAAGGCACAAATGTATGATCTTTTAGCGCTAAAAGAAAATTGTTGCACCAGAAATCTCGGTTATCATGGCTTCAAACGGGAGATGCTAATACGAAATTTTTTCATGCTTGCTTGAACAAAAGGAGACTTAGAAATGATATTCGGTGTTTGAAGGTGGACTAATCAGAGATTTGTTGATCTTGTAGGCATTAAGAAGCGGTTAGAGGCTACTTTGAGAAACATTTTGAGGAGAAGTCTAATCATAGATTTTACCTTCAAGATTCCCTCTTTAAGAGATTGCAAGATGATGAGGTTGCTGCTTTGATTGTGCCTTTTAGTGAGGAAGAAGTGAAGAACGCAGTGTGGGATTGTGAGGGATCAAAAAGCCCTGGTCCGTATGGTTTTAACTTCAATTTTATAAAGGAATTCTGGGATGTACTCAAATCTGATTTTTTGCCGTTCATTCATGAGTTTCATATTAATGGAAGGCTAGTAAAAGGTTCTAATAGTTCCTTTGTTGTCTTAGTACCTTAAATAGACAACCCTCAGAGAGTGGAGGAGTACCATCCTATTTCTCTTATTGGGTGTATGTACAAGGTGCTAGCAAAATTACTAGCTAACAGATTAAGGAAGGTGATTGGAAAAGTCATTTCTGAGTGTTAATCTGAACTTATCAAAGGAAGATTAATTTTTGATAGTGTTGTGGTGGCCAATGAGGTGCTAGCGGAGGCAAAGAGGAAGAAGCAGACTTGTTTGTTTTTCAAGGTGGATTTTGAGAAAGCATATGATTCTGTTAAATGGGATTTTTTTACAGTTTGTGATGGAGAGAATGGGTTTTCCTTTGAAGTGGCGGAGATGGATTGCAAAGTGTCTTTCCACTACCAGAATCTCAGTTCTTATTAATGGTAGTCCGTCGAGTGAATTTGGAACAGGAAGAGGAGTCAAACAAGGTGATCCATTAGCTCGTGTTTTATTTTTAATTGTGGCAGAAGGATTAAATTCCTTGATGGCTAGAGCAGTTTATGAGCAGGTTTTTATGGGATATTCTGTAGGTAAGGATGGTATTTTGATTTCACACCTACAATATGCGGATGACACTATCTTTATAGGAGGTTCTTCTATGGACAATGTCTGGGCTATTAAAGTTGTGTTGCAATTGTTTGAGTTAGTGGCTGGGTTGAAAGTCAACTTCCATAAAAGCAAGTTGTTGGGCGTCAATGTTGACATGAAGTGGTTGGAGCTCATGGCCCAGTTTCTGAATTGCAAAGTTGGGTCTTTTCCTTGCCTATATTTGGGTTTACTTATTGGAGCTAATCCTAATACCCATTTGCTTATCAGATTTGGATGCTATGTCTTAATTGGTGTGGATTCCATTCATCTCTACCTAACAACTTTATTGGTCACTTTGAACAATTTCTGGGTCTGTTCATGAGTAATGACAAAATGAAGTCGAGGTCTTCTGTTATTTGGTTATCCGTCTTATGGAGTTTGTGGTTGGCTCCAAACGAAGCTGTCTTTTCCAAAAAGTTTGCATCACCACTTAATCTTTTGGATTTGATTAAATTGCTCTCTTGGAAATGGTTGCGTTGCTAGAGATAATTCCCTTTCTATGCATTTGCTTGTTGGTCTCAAGAACCAGTAGCTTGCATTAACTTGCGTTCTGTTGCAGGTTAATGTTCTGTGCCTGTTTATTGTCATTGGAGGTGGTTTCAGACTTGGGCTATTGCATTGACGGTTGCTGTCTTGGTTTTATGTCGTTGGTAGATTTGGTTTTTGGATAGGATATTTCTCTGGTTGGAAGTTGGAATCACTCACACAGTTTTATTAGTTTGTGGCCTTGGAGTTAGTTCTCTATGTTTCTAGTGCTTTATTTTGTTCCTTTTATTTTATTTGGTGGCTGGTTCTTTTTCCACCTTTCCTTTGTAAACGTTTTTTGTGTTATGGGTTAGAGTACCCCTTGTACTCTCTATCAATCAACTTCTTTGCTTAGGAAAGAAATTATTTGACAAAACATTTGCTGAAGAAGCTAGAATATGAGCTACAACATTAGTTGTCCTATAATCAAAAGAAATAGAGCAAGAAAATTGAGACCAAAAAATAAACAATCAAAGATGATATGTTGTATCAATGGGTAAAGAGAAGGTTGAGACAAAGCTTGGATAAGCTGCAGGCAATCTGTGTTGATAGAAAGTTCCTCCAAATCTCATTCTAGTGCCAATTGTAGTCCCCATTTTAGTGCCAAAGCCTCTCCTATAAATGCATCCAGTTTTGAACTGATGAATCGTGTCGCAGATACCAAAACCTGGCCTTGACTGTCCCTGTGACATCCCAATTTTCTTTTTCTTTATAAAATCTTATAGTTCAAAGTAGAATTAGAGAAAAATTTCATAAAAAGTAACTAGGAAAAGAGGATGGGAGAAAGGCCTAAAATTGAGAATCCCACTTGAGGTATCACTTAAATACTTGGAGAGGGCTCTTAAGTTAAAAAGAGCAGTAATATAGTAGAGAAAAGAAAGAGGAACACCAACACTTTGAGAGAGAAAAGGAGAGGAAGCCATTCCCGTATTTCCACAGAGCTGTTGCGGACAAATCACCACTGCAGAAACATTCACCATTGGATCGGGCTAAAAATTTGGCAGGCGGTTCGGAACACCTGATACTTCATTATGAATGGTCGGATCGTTGCGATG
The DNA here is from genome assembly GCA_026901365.1 of Sesbania bispinosa. NCBI lineage: Eukaryota > Viridiplantae > Streptophyta > Magnoliopsida > Fabales > Fabaceae > Sesbania > Sesbania bispinosa. Next base: position 143,240 of record QLOH01000890.1, read on the forward strand.
AGGTCTAAGTCAATAGATATCCAGCTCGCACAGTAGCTGTTCAATTGGGGTTTTTCATCTTCCTTGTTCTCTATTAAGGGAAAGAAGAGGAAGAAGAGGAAGCCAAGGATTTCTCACCACCCAACCTTCTTCAACCTACTTTCTCTTCTCCATTTTAGCTCTTGAACTGAGTATAACTTACACACTCACACTCATTTGGTTGATTCTCCCTTGTATGTGCCCCTCTCTTCTATTCCCTTTCTTAAATTCTGAATAATGCTTGCTATATGTTATTTGGCTTGGGGATGACATAGAGTTATGGCTTGTGGTATGAGAACATGCTTAGGGGAAATTTTGCCCAAGTTAGGGTTTACCCATTATCATGTAATTGAGATTTGTTGTATGATTTTCTTGCAACTACTAAGCTAAGCATTTTAATCATGGCCTTTGGCCCCGTTATTGACTTGAAAACAGCTTTGGCTTCGGCCCTAGTTGAGTTTTAAGAATGACAAGAATAAAATTCAGTTATTGATTTAAGACTTGGGTGATTAGTACCCAGAGAATAAGGGTGATTAGTACCCAAGGGAGACGTTCCTTGTAGTCTGAGCTCAGGTCTAGCCACACAGTTATTAACTGAAAAGAACCCGTCGACCGGGTTATGCCGGGTCTTGTGCATTCATGCTTATGATTGAAATTACGTTGAGTTATTAAGTGTTGCAATGTCTATATTGTGCTTGTGCATCATTTGCATGTATATCCCTACACTGCATGTTGCATGGTTATATTCACTGAGACATCCTGTCTCACCACACGTTTCGTGGACCGCATTTTAGATGCGCAGGTACCCCCATGCACAGGCCCATGAGCTGGGAGTTTGGAGTGGCTGTTATATTTTGTTGTGGATTACAGGATTTTTATTTGGACTTTTTAGGTCCCTGTGATTGTATTTTGATGTATGGATCGTATATTTTGTGAGGATATGACCGTACATGTATGATTCCTTAGTTCACTTTTGTCAGGACACATGTATGGGGGTTATCCTCAGTCTATTGTTATGTATTGGACAGTTGTAGCCATGATGGCATTGTGAAGTCTACGTATTTGGTAATTCTAGTCATATATCATTTAAGTGAGCGTTGGTAACTTCAATTATATATGATTATGCTTCCGATATCTAAATGGCACGAAATAATTTCAGTAGTTCGAGATTTGGTTTCAAGCGGACTAAATCCTCGGATTAGAAATTAGGACGTTACAGTCCTGAACCACTAATCCAAAACATGTGCTAATGTCTCCTGACCATCCTGCATCCACATTCATTTTTAATTTTCCTTGATCAGGTGCTTTCCATGCATGACTTTGCATTTCTTCTGGTCTGTTGAGGTGCTGCCTTATACTGATAATTTTCCCAATCCGAGAGCATTGTGTCTATTAATTGTAGAGTGTGGAGCACTGAATTGACTTATTATTAATACTTTGTTGATTCTCTCTTCCACAAGGCCAAAGTTGCATGCCTATTTATTTCACATTTATTTCTTGAGTTCCTGAAGAAAGTCCAGCCCACCACTCTGCTACTGTAACGACTGTATTAGTAATAAGCACATAGTAGATGGATAACTCCAAAGCGAACGGCCATACTTGTAATGAAGAAAAAGGTGTTGTGTTGTCTCGGGTATGTTCTCATCACACATGAAACACATAGACTCCACTTGGATACCTCTTCTCTGCAAATTGGATTACAGGGAATCACATTAAGGAGAAGCCTATACAAGAAACGCTTGACTTTGGAAGGGATTTTAGTTTCCATAAGGCATTCCAGTTTTGAGACATGATGAAATCACTTGACTGTGGTTCAGACCTCTCTTCTAACAGTAGATTGTAGGATGATTTGACTGTGAAAAAGCTCATCCTGGTGTATCTTCAAATTAGCTTATTAGCAGCAGAGAAAAATGGGATAGGAATGTTCTTTACAGTAGCAATCTCCCCGAGTGGTTTGTTGATTTGAAGTATGTATGGGTTAAGGAATTAAGTGAAACATTTTCAAATAATGTATTATTTAATGTCACTATATATTACACTAATATTGGATTTTAAAAAAATAGTTTTTTATTTAACGATTTTGATTTGAACATTAAACCTTTAATAAATATTTATTATTTTTTTAATTCTTAATTAGTTAAGTAGAGGTTTTAAAATCCTCAAACACAAAATCATAGAAAAAAAATATTGTCACAAGATTCATGCTCCTCTGTTTTTTTTATGGGAGATCACTTTGCTAGCAGCTATATAGTTTCAATTCCACGGTTGTGGAAAAAGGTTCCAGTATGATCATTTATAACAATACAACTCTACCAACATAGAAAATACAAAAATTAGAAAAGAGAGAAGAGAGAAAAATGTGTGATGTGATGAGTAATATGATGGAAAGAGAAAGAAATTATATTTTCTGAGAAGTGTATATTTTTATCGTATGAATTTAATTTCTCGAATGATCCTTGGGTGAATACTTTTTTTCAGTCTCTAAAGAAAAAAGAAGAAGAAAAATTTTATGATTTATTTTGGTAACATGAAAAAAATATCTTATGATTATAGTGTAGTGAGGAAACTGAGTGAGAAGAAAAGAAATAGAGAGAGAGATAGACGGAAATGCACATTCTCCGTTATTGCTTGCAACTTCCCCTAAATTATCTGAACCCAAATGAGCATGAGGCAGTGAGGAGAAAGTCAATTTATTGTTTATATTTCTACTTTCATTTCTTTGCTTCTCAATAAAAGTCTTCCACAGTCTTTTCCTTCTCTCACCCTCCAATTTCAACAACACAACACAAATATCCCCAGCTTCTATCTTCTTGCACACCATCTTCTCTCTCTCTCTCTTTCTCACAGGCATCTCTTAATATTTTTATACTAAATATTTTCCTTTAAGATTCTTGTGTCCTTCTTCTATATATGCACTTGAGCTATATACAGAATATTACTCAATTGCATGCATGATTATATGTTAATTTTGTATACCAGATTTAACCACAATTCTATGTTGATTTACATTAAATTTATTGTTGTTTTTTCAATATATCAATTAGCTCTTTACTTTATTCATTTATATCTTGATTATTATCTCTCTTAAAAGTTAAAAAATGTAATACAACTCTCTTAAACTTCTATTATAATAGATAATATATGCACTTGAGTTACAAATATGTTATAGACCTAGTGTTTTCTTGTGTTGAGTTGTTATGGCTCGGAATATTAGCACAATTGTGGTCTTGTATTCAAGAAATCAAGCGCAAAATAATTTGACGCTTGTAAAGGGGAAATCAACGCTCATCGAAACTCAATTATATGAATGAAAAACGCAAAGACGCTTACAATTTCTTACTCCCTTCACATTTTTTTCATGATAGCTTTTTGGTAGGAATTTCTTATGTTTCCTTTCTTTTTCTTTTCCACAATCATATAAATTATTTCCGAATTTTCTTTTTAGCTCGTTAAAGAAATTTCAGTCAGAAGAGAAAATTATTATTAAGTTGATTCACGTTATAGGTTCCACCAATTATGTGTCGTTTTCCGAGATTTGGTTTTGATAAATGTAAAGAAAACAAATTTCCCAACTCGCTCAATTAATAGAGAAAATCAAAATATAAAAGGAAAAGTTTTTAATTTTTCGTACTCTGGGTTTAGGAAAAGATTATCGTTGCTGCTCAAGATTTGTATCATACGCTATAGAAAATTGTTCACTTGCACCATACCTGTGCATACCCAATGAAACTTGCCCTATAATATCACATTAGTGGGCCATGATGAATTTTTTAATAAGTCCAGTATTATTTTAATCATTTAAATCAAAAGATTGTTTCGAAGTTAGAAAAAAACAAGTAATTTTACATGATTAGAAATAGTAGAGTGAAAAAATGTGAATAAGAGTTGTTTACACATTAGTTGTAAAATAGAAAATTGAGCCAAATCAGATATCGTATTTATAATATACGGTTCTAGGATTGGGGAATGTGATACACATCATAGAGTGTATTGTATATGTGCTTATCACGTTAACTTGCTCTATTCTACCAAGTAGTGGGGCTAGATATTTGTAATGAGACCCAATATTATTTAAATCACTTAAGTAAAATATATAGTTTCGAAGTTAGTAAAAAAAGTGGTAGTTTTACAAGATTGGTGAGTGAAGTAGAGTGAAAAAAATGAATCTAAGTTGTTTCGCAACTTCAGTTTCTGAAATTAAAAGTTCAGCTAGATCACATATCCTCTTTATATATGCAAGTTCTAGGATTAGGGCTTGTCATACACATCATATAGTGTACTGCATCGGCACATACCATGTGAAACTTGCCCTTTACTACCAAGTTAATGGGGAAAGATATGTTTTAATGAGACCCATTATTCTTTTCATAACTTAAATTAAGATCATGTTTTCAAGTTAGTAAAAAAATGGTATTACTACAAGATTTAAATAATATCTTTGACTTAAGTGATTTAAATAATATTGGATCTAATTAAAATATATCTTGCCCCACTAGCTTGGTAGTACATATAAGTTCACGTGGTATGCGCAGATACAATACAATATGATGTGTATCACATGGACCAATCTTAGAAAGTGTAAATATAAAGAGGAATATCTAATATGGCCGAATTTTAATTTCAATAATTGAAGTGTGAATAGTGTTGAAAAACTCAGACCAGCCTGACACGGTTCTACCACTAACACTCATGAACCAGTCAAGTGGCTGGTTCGAGTTGACATGTGGATCGGAGATGCATTTCAACCGGTGTGAACCGGAGTACTCAGCCGATTTTTACCCAAAGCCGGTAACTCGACGAGTTTCTAAAAAACCCGGTTTGATCCTTTTTTATTTGAAAGAAATTCATGAAACCGCAAGGTTTATTTGCTTCATGTCGCCGATTTCTCGCCACAAGTCATTGGTTTTCTTCCACAAATCTAGTTGCTTCAAATAGTAGAAAAGACTTGTAAACAGAAAAAAAAAGAGGGAAAGAGGATATGATGCTCTTACTGTTGTCTCTTGCAATGTTGCTCAACATGTTGATTTCAGAGAGATATGTGGCCACTGTATGGAATAGAAATACGGATGGTTTGTTTCCTAAAAGAAAATGAAGGAAGGTGTTCGGGTTGCGGCTGTGTTGCGGGAAGGAAGTATTGCAGTTGTGTTGCCAAATAAAAGGAGGATTATTAGGGTTTTGTAGTTGGGCTAACAATATAATCGAGCCCAATAGTTAAAATAATAAATATTTAAATAATGCCTATATTAGAAGTTTTTTTTGGTTTTTTCTTCTATAGTTGGTACATCTAAGGTAAGGCATTAGCCGTTTTAGACGATTTAAGTTTGGAAAAATTGTCCAAAAAAAATTGGACAAAAAAACATAAATAATATTTATAAAATGGATAAAAAATATTGGATAAATAAATTAAATAAAGTTATTGATAGTAAAAATTAATATCATAAGTATCCATTTATGTAATACTTATTGATATTATTATTATAATTTACATTAAATATTTATATACTTTTTAATACTCCGTTCAAATGGTTTAATTAATGACCCACTGGTTGGACCAATGACACATTGACTCAATACCTCAGCCGAGTCGATGACTGGGCCGAGTTAATAAAACTGGTGTGAACAACTTATCAAATTCACATTTTGCACTCTACTCATTCATTAATCTTGTAGAAATACCACTTTTTTTACTAACTTCAAAAATATATCTTTGACTTAAGTGATTTAAATAATATCGGGTCTCATCATTAAAACATATCTTGCCCCACTAACTTTGTAGTACATAGTAAATTCATGTTGTATGCACATATACAATACACTCTATGATGTGTATCACATGGCCAATCCTAGAACGTGCATTTATAGAGAGAATATTTGATTTGGCTCAATTTTCAATTTTAGCAATTGATATGTGATCGAGGTCGTACTCAATCAAAAAAAGCAATTAAAGTGAAATAGGTTGATTAACCCAAAGTCGTCTCTCTCAAGGAATCCAATTACAAATTCAGAATTACAATCTCATAGAAACTCACACACACAGGGGAATTTTTATTCTTGTTCATACTAATTTGTAAATTTTTAAAACCGAATTAAATTTGCAGAAAACAATTCAACAAAAAATGGATTAATTTTCTACCTCATTCACAATTGGATCTATCATTGGTTCATACAAATTTCCTCAAATCCTTGACAGAAACAAATTCAGATTAAGCATGCAAGAAACTAGGAGAAAAGTTCATGAATCTGTCAAGAAAATAGAAGATTAAAACCGAAAATAGAACCTCAATTAGCTATAAGGTATTCTAATTGGGTCTTAAGTTCACTAAGCTCTAGTGGGGACATCCTATAGGGTGCCTTGGAAATAGGCCCTATGCCCGGGTACCAAATCAATGGTGCACTCAATCTCTCAGTCCGGAGGTAAGGCGGTTATCTCACTAGGGAAAACGTCCTGAAACTCCCTAATCGTGGCTACACTGCTCAGATCAATACTGGAATCTAGATTTGGGGAAAGTAACAAAATAAAACAACTACTCCCGTCAAACGGGTATTTAGACACTTGAGTGATACTAGATAAAAGTATAGGTGGCTTCTCCCCCGGAAGAGGAGGAGGACTGGAAGAAGAACAACCTCTTTGTTGAAACAATCAAGCATGACCTAATCTAAGATAACCAAATCATGCGAAGGATATATCTATGCCCCTTAGTGGCAAACAAAACAAATCAACCTCAAAGGCCCTCCTTGTATAACGATGGGGCATTTAGAACACACAAGGGAAGTGGGAATTGCCTCCTTGGCAGGGGTTATTACACTTAGACTATAGGGCAAAGGGGTTACATGCAAATCTAACTGCTTCACACAATCAAAAGCAACAAAAGAATGGCTTGCACCCAAACCATACAATACAATTAAGGTTTTTCCTCCTAAGGTGCACGTACCTCGCATCAGATTATCAGCAGAAGCTGCCACTTCACCACTGAGGGTGAAGACTCTCCCGGTGGCTTGGGGTTTTGGAGCATCCCTCTTCCTCAGGCATTCGTTCGTCATGTGAACGAGCTCCTTGCACCAGTAACAAATCTTCTGACCGAAGAGACATTCCCCTCGGTGCTCCTTGCCGCGCTTGGGGCACTTGGGAGTGTCCCCTTGGCGTTGGACTGGCTGAGTGACTAAAGCGGTGTTGCTTTTCCACTTGGGCCTAGAGCCCTTGCCCTGGCTGGGCTCCTCCAACTCCAATTCCTTTTCCCCTTATTTTCTGGATGTAGGGGTGGTGCAGCTCCCTTTAGATTCTTCTCAGTGATATAACACTTGTTGATCAGGGTAGGGAAGTCTCTAATCTCAAGTGTCCCGACCCAGTGTAGGATCTCCGGTCTCAAGCCCCTTTCAAACTGAGTGCATCTCCACTCCTCGTCAGGAACAGTTTGTAGGTACCTGGAGTACTTCGAAAGCTCCTCAAACTTGGCCACATATTGGCCTACATTCATGCTCCCGTGCTTGAGCTGAAAAACTTCGCCTCCTTTTCTCTCCGCACCGAAGCTGGAAAGTATTTCTCCAGAAAGGTAGTCTGGAATCCTCCCCAAGTGAGTGGGGTTTCTGCAATAGTATCTCGGATACTTGCCGACTTCCACTAGTCTTCGGCCTCTCCCCTCATTATGTACACCGCAATAGTGCACCTCATCACCACAAAGAAGCGGTTGAGGTCGCGAAGCCAGTTTGCCGCCATATTCGGATCATAAACCTCGTTGAACTGGGGAGGGTTATGTTTCCGGAACTCCGCTAGTCCTTGGACAAACGGATCCAATGTAGAAGGTGGTGGTGTCCCCGTTGGTCTTCGGACCAACTCATGTAAGACGGTCGCGTTAGCAGTAGCCTGCTCTCGTGCCACCTCAGCCTGTTAGCGATTGGCCTCTACTTGTGCCCGATTAGACGCCACCTGCTTTCCTATCATCTGCTTGAGCATCTAAAGGGTTGTGGCCACAGGATCCTGAGGTTGACTCCGTGATGGAGAAGGTGGGTTGGTTCAGGGACGACCTCTCATGCCGCCTGCCATAATCCTCTACACATCATTAAGCAAACATCGAGGTGATCAGTCTCTCAATTCCATAACAATGTATATTAGGATAATAAAAAACTTCAGGAACTAACTTGTCCACAGTCCAATTGGATTGAACTGCTCTGATACCAAAATGTAACGTCCTAATTTCTAGATTCAAGAATTAAGCTTACTGGAAACCAAATTCCTAAATTTTTTAAATTACTTTGCGCCAGTTTAAATATCGCATTACAAAACAATATTACGTTTAAGCATCCAACGAATACTCAAACAATATATGGAAACAAGAACTAAATACATAACCGCCTCAAGCGCTCAAATAAATGTAAACTGTATACATCCACTGGGATACCCCCATACATGTGCCCTGAACAAAATAGAAAGGTTCGAAGGCCGTACATGTACAGTCTTATCCCCAAAATAATACAAATATACTTCCAGACGTTAAAATAATTGATCAAGGTCATACTCAATCAATATAAATATTCAGAAAATGTAGCTAATGGAGAATTAACCAAAGTCGTCTCTCAAGAAATTCAATAGCAAATTCGAATTTACTCACAAGAATTGTAATTCAACAACAAGCAAGGGGGTTTTGTTTAGTTGTTTTCTAGAATTCAAGAACAAAATATTAAAATTTGAATTTCAGAAACTATGCAAGAAAATGGGTTAATCCTCAAGGTCATTCACATAGGATCTTTCATTGATTTAAAAAAAATTATCAATTCCTTCATAAATTCGAATTAACCAATTAAGCATCAATCAATTCATCAATTATCTCATACAAGGATTAAGCAAACTTGTGTGAGAATTCTAATCCCTAACCTACTGAATTAAGCAAACAGTAGATTCATCTTAGAATTAAGCAAACTAAAATTTGAATTTAGGATTAAGAGGAGAAGAATAACCATGAAGCATGCATTCCAATTCAAGTTTCAAAATCCTAGAATTCTAGAGATTAGGAGAAGTGAAAAATGTGAAGAAAATTGAAAAACGAAATTGCATAGATGAAACCTCAAAATCCAATGCTAAGAACACTTGATATTTAACCTTCAAAATCTAGCCTTCCATGGAGGTTGAAGAGGAAAAACGAAAATGGAAGAAGAAAAAGAGAGAAAATGAAGAGACTCCAAATTTGAATTTTTAGAAAATGAAAAGAGTTCCCTCCAAAAGAGTAACTGCCCCTATTTATAGATATACTCCTAACCACATGATTAATCAGATCTAAATGATAGTTGGGCCTTGATTATTAAGTATCAGGCCCAAAACACTAATACAAGTCTTAAAACAATGTTATTCCTGTGTCAGTTTCCGTAGCCCAACTTCAAAATTAAACTGCTCCTAATTCCCTCGTGGAATCACCCAAATCGTATCATCCAACGCAACTGGAATCACCCAAAACATCCACCTATAGCACCAGATATCATCAACACAAGACAGGTAGGTCAGTAGGCTTAAAATCTGAAATTAAACAGCATTAACAGTTAAAGCCCAATTTGGTAAATTTCAATTAAAATAGTGGATTTAATATGAATATAGTCCAAAATAGCTAAAATTAAATATGCAAAGTGTATGGAAAAATATGCTCATCAAATTCCCCCACGCTTGCCCTTTTGCACTCCAGGAAAAATACCACGTGAACTCAAAAATCAACTACGGAGCACAATGCAAAAATCAACTACGGAGCACAATGCAAATACAAATGGAATAATCATCAAGTGATCCTAGGAATGCATAGGAGTAGGCAAAATACAACATCCATGGAATCAAGGAATCAAGAAAAATGTGAATGACATTCCTCACAATCAAGCAAACAAGAGAGTCAATCAAATCAAAGGGGTGAATCAAGAGTGATAGAATCCTCACAAGATAAAATCTCCAACTCTCATGTGTTTAGGGTTGTTTATACACTCAAAGCACTCATATAAGCAAACACTACCATAAGCTTATTCACAATTGAAACACATGCAAGCAAAGATCAAGAAGACTTCATATATATATATATATATAATATATATATACATATACTAAGTATATAAGTATCAAAAAACATCAAAAAATTAAAGCTCCTGCAAGCCTCCAGCTCACTATCCTGGCCGGGGTGGAACCAGTGCATCTAAAATGTAACCACAAAACGTGTGGTGAGACTAGAGTCTCAGTTCTTTAAGCATGCAGCAAGCGGTGTAGGTAAACAAGGCAGGTGCAAAGAAATAATACAAGATAAACATATAGACACAAGCTCTACCATATTGAATCTCTATAAACATCTATGAAATTATGCATGTTCTGCATTTCCCGGCAGAACTGGGGCTAGACCTGAGCTCAGACTACAAGGAACGTCTCTCTTGCGGTTACTACCCGCCAATTACTATGGGGACCGAAGTCCAAATTTACTCCGGGGAGCGAAGTCCATTAACTCTGGGGACCGAAGTCCATTATCTCTTTCTTAATATCTAGGGGCTAAAGCCCAAATGTCTTATTTATTCTCAAATGTGCATATACATAATAATATTCAATAGGTGTATAACATAAGTCAAAACATTCAACATACATAGTAGATGATGTCAAGACATACCCATATCCCCAATCAAAACCCTAAGTGAGGATTCTAGGTAAATAACCATCAAAATCTTCAATACATTGAATATGAACAAAAAATCGATAAACAATCACATACAAGTTTAAGAAAGGGAAGGATAAGAGTAGGGGACATTGGGGAATACTCATATAAGATTGGGTGAGAGTGGGTGATAGCGGGAAGGTTACGGATCTAGAACTGAGCAAATTCAACCGGTTAGAAGTGAAATTCAAGCAAATATAGTGGTTGGAACAACAAGAAATATGCGCATGAAAATAAAGGAAAATGAGAGAAAAAGAGAGAAAATGGAAGAGATTGGAGGTGGTATAGGCACCACTGAGGAAGGAAAACCCTCCAACAGATAAGCCAACAGTGTAGATTCACCACCAACTCGTAAAACCAGATAAGAATCACAATGGTTTAAGCAAGAACATCAAGCCTCTCAACCTCACAAGGGAGAATACAAACATAAGCTCTATATCAAAATGAAGATTAAGTGTTACAAGAGTGGGGAACCTCCCTTATATAGAGAGTGGGGCGGCCACCCAAAGAAATGGAAAAATAAAGATGACTAAAAACCTCCTAACTTGGGTGTTGAACCCATGACACCTACCCCAACTATCCTAGCAACCTCCTAGCCAAGAGAGTCTTAATTAAGGGTGGTACATAGGACTAGGGTCCTATCCTGGCTCATGGGTGTCCTCCTGTAGGGTAGTACCCTTCTGTAGGGTAGTATCCCGAAAATTGTAAGACACTAATTTTCATATTCCCTCTTTAGTTTCCTTAGCTTGCATCCATGGTCCCTACAGCTTATCCATGTCTTCTAGGCAGATGCCATCAGTGGGTGAGCTTTACTCACCTCAAAGGAGCCCCAAAGAAGGGGAAATGACGTAGGGGAAGGGTGGAGTTGAAGATCTCTAGTTGTCTCAAGCTTCCTCTAGCTCCCAATATGGGCTTTTCTCTCTAGAACTCTTCCCCTTCTCTCTCTCTCTAAAGCAATAGATGAGTGTATTAATGAAAGGGGGTTAGGGTTCTGCGTATTTTAAAAAATTGAAATCACGTTCGCTCACGTGATCGAGCATTAGCTCGCTTGAGTAAGCAAAAACCCTGCTCTTTGAGTTGCGGCTCACTCAAGCGAACAATACACCCAGTAAAACATCTTTGCTTTCTGACTTTACGCTCGCTCGAGCGAGTGCAAAGTCAGAGTGCCCCCTGCACCTAATTTCCCTGCTCGCTCGATCGAGCAGTAGCTTGCTTGAGCGATATTAGTAAACCAGAAAGACTATATCAGTAAACCAGAAAACCAGCTCTCTGCTATTGTGCTCACTCGAGCGAGCCTTGGCTCGCTTGAGCAAGCATACCAGAATGCAGTTTTTTTGGTTTGCTGCCTAAACCAATCCTTTCCCACTTCAATTTTTCCAAAACAATTCCTTTCTTCCTAAAACCCATTCTATTACTATTTTAAGTTTTATAATGATTAAAACTTGGGTTATTACAAAAAAATGTGAATCTAAGTTGTTCGCACTTCAGTTGCTGAAATTAAAAGTTCAGCTAGATCAAATATCCTCTTTATAGATGCAAGTTCTAGGATTGGGGCTTTTCATACACGTCATATAGTGTACTGTATCGGCACATACCGTGCGAAACTTGCTCTTTACTACCAAGTTAGTGGGGAAAGATATGTTTTAATGAGACCCATTATTCTTTTCATAACTTAAATTACAGATATTGTTTTGAAGTTAGTAAAAAAATGGTATTTCTACAAGATTTAAATAATATCTTTGACTTAAGTGGTTTAAATAATATTGGGTCTAATTAAAACATATGTTGCCCCACTAGCTTGGTAGTACATAGTAAGTTCACGTGGCATGCACAGATACAATACAATATGATGTGTATCACATGGACCAATCTTAGAAAGTGTAAATATAAGAGGATATCTGATATGGCCGAATTTTTAATATCAACAATTGAAGTGTGAATAAGTGTTGAAAAACTCGGACCCGCCTGACCAGTTCTACCACTAAACTCGTGAACCAGTCAAGTGGATGGTTCGAGTGACACGTTGGATCGGAGATGCATTTCAACCAGTGTGAACCGAATTAGCTCAGCCGATTTTTACTAAAGTCGGTGACTCGGCGAGTTTCTAAAAACCCGATTTGATCCTATTTTTTATTTAAAAAGAAATTCTTGAACTGTGAGATTTAGTTGCTTCACGCTCTCGATATTGCTCGCCATAAGCCATTGGTTCTCATCCACCGATCTACTTTTCTTCAAAGAATAGAATAGATTTGTAACAGAAAAAAATAAGAAGAGGGAAAGAGGAATATGATGCTCTTATGTTGCCTCTTGCAATGTTGCTCACATGTCTGATTTCAGAGACATGTGTGACCATTGTATGTAATAGAAATAAGGAATGGGTTGTTTCCTAAAACAAAAAGAAGGAAGGTGTTGCGGGTTGCGGCTGTGTTGCGGGAAGGAGGTACTGCCGTTGTGTTGCCAAATAAAAGGATTATTAGGGTTTTGTGTGTTGGGCTAACAATATAATCGAGCCCAATAGTAAAATGAATTAATATTTTAAATAATGCCTATATTGGACGATTTTAAGTTTGGAAAAATTGTCCAAAAAAAATTTGGACAAAAAAAATATAAATAATATTTAAAAAATGGATAAAGAAATTAAATAAAGTTATTTATAGTAAAAATTTAATATCATAAGTATCCATTTATGTAATAGTTATTGATATTATTTATTATAATTTTTATTTTACATTAAATATTTATATACTTTTTAATACTCAGTTCAACCGGTCTAATTAATGACTCACTGGTTGAACCAATGACCCATTGACTCAATACCTTGGCCAAGTCGATGACCGAGCCGAGTTTAATAACACTGGTGTGAACAACTTATCAAATTCACATTTTTCACTCTACTCATTCATTAATCTTGTAGAAATTAAATACCAATTTTTTTGACTAACTTCAAAAAAATATCTTTGATTTAAGTGATTTAAATAATATCGGGTCTTATCATTAAAACATATCTTTCCCCACTAACTTGGTAGTACATAGCAAGTTCACGTTGTATGCACATACACAATACACTCTGTTGTGTATCACATGGCCCAATCCTAGAACGTGTATTTATAGAGAGGATATTTGATTTGGCTCAATTTTAAATTTCAGCAATTGATGTGTGAACAACTCTAATTCACATTTTCACTCTACTCACTCATTAATCTGGTAAAACTACCAATTCTTTTACTAACTTTGAAAAAATATCTTTGATTTAAGGGATTAAAAGAATATTGGGTCTCATTAAAACATATCTTTTCCCACTAACTTGGTAGAAAAGAGCAAGTTTTGTAACATCCCACGAATCAGGACCTAGAGGCTACAGCGGAAGTGTTCAGCTGTGAATCCCAAACAAGAAGGAAGTTAGAAGTAAAATTAGAACTTAGAGGTTTGAGGGGGAAGTAAGACAAGGATTAGGGGATTGGTTAAGAGTTGTGAGTTTTAAGAGAATTAAGAAGGGAAAAACTAAGTATCAAGTCCCGCATGACTATAGAGTTAACTTAGGAGGAGTCCCACCTGGTGGTGGATAGGCTAGCATGTGAAAAGTGAGAAAGGAAGTAGAGACATTGGAACTAGGGAATTAGATTGAGACGGAAGAAAACTAAGCTTAAACGAATTGGCGGGAAGGAAGAAGAGAGGCGTAGACTCAAGGAACCGGGGTAGAAAGGTGATTTTATGGAAAGGAACAAGGGAGTAGAGGAGCATAGTCTCATGGACACTTAGAAACCTTAACCTTAGCCTTATTGAAGTGAATTGATAATTTACATCATGGTTCACATGAAGTGTGCCCCGTTGGGCTTCAACCAAGGTTGTTGCTTAATTTTGGGTTTAAGCCTAATGACCTTGGTGGACTAATTCGATAATATCTAGAGTTGTAGGTTTCCAATTAAGGTGATTCCACTTGCATTAGAAAGCTAAGATCCGGGGATTCCGTTTGATATATAATAGGACAGTATTCCAATCTCTTTTGCACCTCCAAATAGGCTTATTCTCGCTCAAGCGAGAAAGCTCTCGATTGAGCGAGGAAACCAGCAGAGATCAGGGAATTTTTCTGATTTTCTCACTCAGAGCTCTCCCGGGTGAGGCCTGAGTGAGGAAAACAAAGACGAATGATGGAAATTCTGCTTAGGGCTCGCTCGAGCGAGCCTGGTTGAGGATACTCAAGGAGAACTCCAAAAACACTATTAGGGCTCATTTCTTTAGCTTTCTTCCATCCCTTCATTTCTAGAGAGAGCCCTAGAGAGAGAAGAGCTTTTAGAGCCAAGAAGAAGAAGGAAGAGTCACTCCACCACCTTAAGGTCATTAAGGAAGCTTGGATCTACCCGTCCATCACCCCCATTTCTACTACTCTTGAGGTGAGTGTGGTCACCTACTCACTTCCATTTAAATTGCCTTATTATATGCTCCCTATTCTTCTCTCCCTTGCTTATTTACCTTGTTTGTGAGTGCTATCGGTTGATTCTTTGGATTATAGTGGTTGCTTGAATGGTATGTGTGGATATGCTCAAACGCTAGAATATACCTAGGTCTTTAAGTTACCATCTCCATGGAATAATTATTGTATTCATAATGTCATTCATACTCATATATGGATATATTTTAATACCTCCAAGCATTCATGGGCCAATGGCCATCAAAGAATATGTCATAGAGTCTTTGGACTATCACAGGGTCTTCGGACCATCTTAGGGTCTCTAGATAATCACAGGTCTTTGGGAATTTATCTATATGAAGAATAAGGTAACCGTATCGAACTCTCATCCAAAAGGGAGATGGGAGTCCTCAAGCTAAAAATGACAACATGCATCCTTATTCATTGATAATAAGACTTAATCATCAATGGCTCTAGAAGACGGTTCTTGGTCACATGGTCGAATGCTCATTCACAGTCACAGCTAGAGAAAAGACTCTGGGTGTTGGGTAAAAACACATCACAGTCATGTTTGCAAAATTTCATAGTCATTGTTCATGTCTTGGAATTGCTGAGTATGTTGACTGTTGCATCTCATTTGTATGCTACCCTACACTGCATGCTTTATCACACTCATTGGGATGTAAGTCTCATCACACGTTTCGTGGAACAATTTAGTTATGCAGGATTTCTGATAGCACTTCCCTTCCCAGATCTAGAATTGGAGCCAGGCAACTGTAAACAACCAAACAATCGGTGAAAATGGGTTACAATTGGTGCAGCAAGGTCGCGGCCTTGTAGAAACAAAAGAGAAAAAATGGAAGAGAAAGAGATGGTGTGAACACCACGAATGCAGGCAACCCCCATAGCAGATAAGTTTAGGTGCTAGGCGCCACTGATTCAAGAGAATCAGATAAGTCTCTGGTTGGTTTGAACAAGAACCATGAAGCCTTTTCTACTCACAATGAGGAGGAATTTTGCCATAATGGCTTTACTAATTCAAATCAAAGGTACAAATGGAAGAGAGCTCACCCCTATATATAGGTGATGGAGGCGGCCAAAAGAAAGGAAAATAAAAGATGAGTAAAATCTATCCTATATGGGTTTTGAACCCATGTCCTAAGGCAAGAGTAGCTCAAGTAGCTACTTAGCCACTAAAACACCCAAAAATAGCGTCCCACTCTTAATAAGGAGGATTAGGGAAGATACAAATTAATCCTACTACATTAATCCTAATTAAATGGAGTCTTGCATGTTGACTTAGGTCCAAGGGTCAAAGGTCAAAGGTTGGCCATGAGTGGGTTGACCAAAATATGGTTGACCCATGCCTGGCTCAGCTCCAAGCACTCCTAGCAAGCCCAAGCTTGCTGCGAGCTCACCAGCTCCCAGCTGTCAACACAGAAGTCCACCAACAGATTCCATCATTCCCTCCCCCTTAGAGAGGATTTGACCGCAAATCTGAAAATTCAGAGAGAAGCCATTGTTAGTATATGCACTAGAGGCATCCATCACTTGTATCATGTTATTTTATAAAGGCAATTCATTATTTTAGAATATAATTAATGTCCTTAGAATAGTAAGCTTAAACTTCATAAGAAATCAAGTAGATGACTTGATCGTGAGATCTTATGAAGAACTATTCTTAAAATAGTCCTTGGTCAAGAATCATCTTAGGGCAAAAGATGCATTTAGACTAGTATGTGAGTTCGTTGATGATCACATCTCACGGATCATGGATATGAGATATCATGTTCTCACATAAGTACATATTAAGAGTAATGGTGTACTGGACAGACCCACCTTAAGAACGTTGAATGGTTGTTACTAAGTGTCATAAACGTTTCTTAAATTGATAAATATTATATGAAGTCCTTTGACTTGAAATCACTACGATTCCTACATAAGGAATTATATGTTTTAAATATCATCAAACGTTTCCTGTAACAAGGTGATCATAAAGTTGGTTTTTGGACATATAATAAATTATATGGTGGAATGGTGAGTGACCTAGATGGATTTGTCCCTCCTATGTAACAGGAGTTAGTATCTGTAGGCCTCTTGATAGGGGTTAGACTACAAAACGCATGGCCATGCTCAGGGAGGATAAACATGAGATGTTTATTTTCTATATAGTCTACTGGGCATCAAGAAAACATAAATTGAACTATACAAGGATGACACATACCATGCCCTTGGGTTCAATGAGATATTTGGACAAAGGGACAGATCATATAAATTATATCATAAAATATACGATTCGTCTAAGTTGTTGACATTCTCAATATTTGGGTAGTAGTGATGTATTGCTAGATACCGCTCACTATTTATGATATTAAATATAAAAGGGTTTTATTTAATATCATGACCAAATATTAAAAGCCTATTGGGTCACACGCATACAACAAGCCGCTAGGAAAGATAATAATTCTAATTTGATTATAATTATAACATAATGGGCCAGGCCCATATATGTTAGGGTTATTAGAATAAGGGGTAAAACCTTAGCCACCACTCTATAAATATAGCATAAGATGCATTACCCTGAACACACGAGCAATCGCTCTTACTCTCTAAACGCTACTAGCAGAGTTAAGGAGGGTTCCTAGTTCGGCTGTTGGCGTGGACACCTCTAGAGACGTGGTTGCTATTGCCTCGTTCGCAATCCGTAAAAGGTATGTCATTATGTTTCATGCCCTTTTATGCCTTAATTCATGTTTTCACATTAACGATCATAACTAAGGGAGGGAATCCATTTATTCCGCTTGCACCCTGACCACGTGCTTGATTCCCTTCAGCCATAAGAGAAGAAGAGAAAATAGGAATGGATGACAAGGGTTATAGTGCTAGGTAGGAACTTCCCTTAGAAAATGGAGAGTCCTTGCTCGATTCCTCAACTAGGGGCATCTCCTTTTGAACCTTAGCCAAACAAAAGAAGACCCATTAGTGTTATTCCCAAGCAATCTAATTGTAATCCTCATAGAAAAAATACTTGGGAATCATGTAAACAGAAGGAGTAGTTGAATGAGAAGAAACGAGAGTGAAGAAGACCCCATTTTGAAGTTATGCGCCCTTCTTCTCCTTGAGCATGTGCTCCTCCTTGTGTTTACCTTCAAAACAATTAAGGTCAGCAGTTTAAAGGAATAAATCAAAAGCATTGCCTCCCTTTTATTCTTTTGTTATTCTTTGTTTTTCACCTTTCTTCCACTTATTTTTAAAAGTTTCTTCCTTCTTTTACTTTTTATCTTCACCTCCTATTTTTAATTTTTTATTTTCTCAAGCTCAAGATCTTTCCTCATAAGAGCTTGGTCCTCACATATCTCTTGGGTTGACATAGGCATCAAGGTTAATTTTACTCCTTCACTTTTAAAAGTGATTTGATTAGAGTAACCATCATGGATGATCCTCTTATGAAATTTCCAAGGCCTACCCAATAGTATATGTGTCGCTTCCATAGGGATCACATCACATAAAACATTGACATCATAAAGCACATATGGAAATGAAAATTAGGACTTGTTTAGTTACTTCCCTTCCCCATCATCACTTATCCACGAAACTTGTAAGGTTTGGGGTGGGGTGTGGTAGATAAACCAAGCCTTTTCTACCATTCTTGCACTGGCTATGTTAGTGCAACTTCCTAAGGTAAGAGTAGCTCAAGTAGCTACTTAGCCACGAAAACACACCCAAAAATAGCGCCCCCTAACTCTTTAATGAGGAGGATTAGGGAAAATACAAATTAATCCTACTACATTAATACTAATTAAAAGGAGTCTTGCATGTTGACTTGGGTCCAAGGGTTCAAAGGGTCAAAGGCTTGACCATGAGTGGGTTGACAAAATATGGTTTGACCCATGCCTGGCTCAGCTCCAAGCACTCCTAGCAAGCCCTAGCTTGCTGCCAGGCTCACCAGCTCCCAGCTGTCGTACAGAAGTCCGCTGACAGATGCCATCAATGTCCAGCCAAAGCATGGAAAGGTAGACTTGAGCCTAGGGATGAATAAATTCCCCTAGAGGTTATATGAGTTAGAGTGGCTAGACTTTTGTATAGGAAAAAGGATAGAAAATGAGTTAGCTAATCATGTTGTATTGTGGCTAGTTAATGGAAATTATTTGTATAACTGTATATTTGGAAAGTTACATGGTGACCGGGTCTGGATCGCATAGTAATTTTAGAACGAGGTTGGTTATGGTTTAGGAGTAGTGACCACAAGGACGTCTATAATTGAGTAGCTACTTTAGTCAATTTGAATTAGTGTTTCTTGCAGTGTTGTAACACAAATCTTTAATTAAGACGTGAAGGACCCCCTAAATGATTTGGCTAGGGAATCTTTATATAATGACAATTATGTATGGTTTGCTCCTATATGATCTACACGAAAGCAAATTAAGCACAACCAAATCCCCCTTGAACTGGAAGCTAGAAAGAATAGTGTGCGGTAAATGGTTACGTTAGAACCTATGGAAGTGATTATCGGAATTGACTTTACCTTGTGTGGGGGGCAACTTGGAAATAGATTTGGGAGAAGTTATGAGGTGTTTGAATGACAATGAAACCTTGTGCGCCTATTAATCGAGATGTAGACTTAGAACTCTAAGCTAAGACACAACAACCAAGACTTTTCTAGGATTACCCTTCCCTAAGGGGGGGTTTGTGAACCTAAGGGGAGTAGTATCCCATAACGTATTCTAGGGGGGGCACCCTTCAAGGTAGCTTCTCGGTACCTCCTAGGACCATTGAGATGCACCCATATCTTAAGGAAATGTTTTGGTGGGAGAGAGTTGAGTGGGTGACTCTATGTAATAGCAAACTTAATCTCCTCAATGTTTCCCCTGAGTGAGTCAAATGCTGATATACATATGTGTTATTAATTTTGGTTTTCGTTAGTTGTCGTTAGCTTAATGTTAAATTCATATTTGGGTTAGGACACAATCCGATTATTATAACGATAGTTGGTGAATTTGATGATTAGATAGTGGGCCTTATATGGTGGATGTTGGTATCTTGCCGTATTCTTTAAGTTTTTATGCTTACACCAGTTATTAGAATTTAAGGGACAAGGTCTACTCTTTTATATTAAATCAGTGCTAGAATAATATCCATAGAGTCCATGTTTAGTTTCCTAAATTTCTATACTCATGAATTTGGTTCCTTCTCTTGATAAGCATAATTGATCCTTGGGGGTGTTATACAAGGTGTTATAGTAACTTACCTTGGGGCGTTGGTTATTCAAGATGGATGTTCATACACATAGTTTTGGTCCTCACAAGTACTGTTAATCCTTTAGTGAAATCTTGATTATTTAGTGTATCCTATTCCTCATACACTTTGAATGATTGGATGGTCCCTTAGTTAGGATCAAGTTGAAATCTACCTTTACATTATTAGTTATGAATCGATCAGTCACTTGATTCTTTTTAGCATGAATTCGGACATGAAGTCATGCATAGGTTATGACCATTCTATGGAATGTGAGACTTGGTCGGTTGTACCTTTATTGACTTCAGTTTAAGTTTGTGTACAACTAGGTTCAGACTTCATCGATGAATTAGAGAGAAATTGACCCTTAAAAACCTCACTATTTTATTCGAAAAGATGTATCTTAGTTATTGGGTAGTAGAGTTATTATTTGGAGGACTATCAATTAAGTGATTACCTCATTGGTTTGAAAAGCTATTCTAACGGTAGTATTATACTTTGAATCTTATGGTGTGAGTGATTCTTCGATTGACTTAGTTCTTTGAGTGTGCTAATTCCTATGACAATGGTAAACCAATGCATCATTAGCATTATAGATCATAACTCTTAATTTAGTAAATTAGGGTCTCAGCACCACAAGGCCAAGACTTAGATAGGAAATGGAGTCATAATCATGAACTTTTGGGAAACTTCTAAATTAGGGTAAATAGAAATTCATTGGAGATTCGGTAGCTTGGACAAGATTGGATGAATTGAACTTAACTTTCTTGGAGTTCTCTAGTCAAGTTGATAATCTCCAAAGGTGGTGGTAGTTGGTGTGGTATTGGAACAATTTACCTGCCCTAGTTGTTTACTGATGTTTGGATATTAATGTGATTGCATGCTTGGGTTTGAATGGCCCCAGCTGAAGAAAGTTGTTAGTCTTGCTCCCATGTCTTGGAGTTAGCGGTTGGTCATGGGTAAGTTTTGACTACATTCTTCAACCTCTCATCTATCATCTTTTGGAATAACTGAAAAAAAATAGGTATTAGTTATCAATAACTCTAATGACCTTTAATCACTCATCACCACAATAGGAACCCTTAAGGAACGACTCATGATAAGACTAACTTTTGTTTTCTTACTGGCGTGAGATAAGTTTAGAAGCCTAAGCTAACTACCTAAGTTGTTGTTGGTTCAGGAGTTACAGACTCCATATTTGTAGGACAAAATTATTTAAAGGGAGTAGAATTGTAACATCCCGAAAGAGGCTACAGCAGAAGTCTAGGCTGTGAATCCCAACGCAAGAAGGAAGTTAGAAGTAAAATTGAAGGACTTAGAGGTTTGAGGGGAAAGGAAGAAAAGGGTTAGAGGATTGGTTAGAGTTTGTGAGTTTTAAGAGAATTAAGAAGGGAAACAACAAAGTATCAAGTCCCGCATGACGTCGAGTTAACTTAGGAGGAGTCTCACCGGTGGTGGACAGGCGAGCATGGTGAAAAATGAGGAAGAAAGTAGAGACATTGGAACTAGGGAATTAGATTGAGAGCGGAAGAAACTAAGCTTAAATGAATTGGCGGGAAGGAAGAAGAGAGGCGTAGATTCAAGTAACCGGGTGTAAAGGTGATTTTATGGAAAGGAACAACGAGTATAGAGAGCATAGTCTCATGGATACTTAGACCCTATAACCTTAAGCCTTTTGAAGTGAATTGTTGATTTACATCATGGTTCATGTGAAGTGTGCCCCGTTGGGCTTCAACCAAGGTTGTTGCTTAATTTTGGGTTTTAAAGCCTAATGATCTTGGTGCACTAATTCGATAATCTCTAGAGTTGTAGGTGTCTTAATGGAGAAAGAGGGGAAGGGGAAGACTTTTTACGCGTACAACATTTAACTTAGCGACGACCTGACCGTCACTAAGTATTAATTTCACTGAACAGTGCATTTAATATTGTAGTGACACCTTAGCAATGGTTTGGCCTTCGCTACAAGACCGCCGTCTAAATAGTGAATTTCTTGTAGTGATCTTGCTACTGTTGGTTCAGTAAAACAATCAATAATAAAAAAAGAAATAACTTGTTGGTGAACTAATTATTTCAAAATTTTAAACTCCTAAGTTTAAATACATAATGATGTCTATGTAGTGAGTTGAAAAAGTATTTATTTTATCATTAAAGTTTAAATACTAATTAAACTATTCAAATCTAAAATTAAGAAATTTCATCACGAATCCTAATTAATTTTAATACTCAAACATTTTCGTCACATGCAAATCTTAAGGTAAAACTTAAACAATACAAAAAAAAAAAACTATCCTTCCGTGATCAATTAAAAATATTAAAAAGAAAATGATGACTATAATAAAGTTCCATCAAAGAGACAATATTTTGAGTTATGAGATGAAAGTTGAATTCTTTCACAAGAAACACATACGGACAAATTAGTGATGCACCACCAAAATAAAATCCATAGATCATTTAAAACAAATTAAATAAATAAAAAAATAAATTAAGATAGAAATGCTATTGGAAAATTGAAAAACGGAATCAGGTATATTTTGAAACATAAGGAGGAAGGGGAGATCGAGAGCGATGGGCTCATGAGAAACAATAACTTTAGTCATATTATGTTTATTTACACTACATGTAAAAATAAAAATTTACATGTTACACCAAAAAGTAAAAGAAATGCAAACCAACATGCAGGACATTGTCTAACTTCTCGCTATTATATATTAGTTATGGTAAATATAATATTTTTAATAATATATCAATAAAAAGTTGATTAAATCTAAAAATTCTATTTTATTGATAAATGTGTGATTTTTCATTTTCCCTCATTAATAAGGTAAATTTTTATTTTATTATTTAAGTCTCTCTTCATAGACACTAATTATTTCTTTTTTAATTTTAAATATTTAGTCAAAATAAAATTGTACATCATAATATTGCATCAAGAATGTAACATCCTGAAAATTAGGGCCTAGAAAATGTAGTGGAAGTCTTAGGCTGTAAATTCGACCAAGAAAAGGGAGGTTAGAAGTAGGATGAGAACTTGAGGGTTTGAGTGTGAATGTTGACAAGAATTAGGGGATGTACTAAGAGCTATGGGTTTTAAGAGAATTTAGAAGGAAAACCAGGTGTTAAGTCAAACACCACTGAAGAACAAACTTAGAAGAAATCACACCTTCAGACGGAGGGGATTATAAGGTATAAAGATGAGAGCGAAAGTAGGGGCGTTGAACGAGGGAATTAGATTTAGGAGGAAGGGATTAGTTAGAGGATTGACGAAAATGAGAAGAGATTTGGATGAAAGTAATAAGTTAGAAGGAGGTTTCATAAAAAAGAACTAGGAATGAGTGGGAGAGAATTGAGTTAGAATCAAAGAGGAATTAAAATCAGGAATTTGGAACCTGATACTCTCGCTCAAGCTCGCTTAAGCGCGCTTGAGCGAGGATATCAGCTTTGAGGGAATTTTCATTCCGATTTTCTCGCTCAGGCTCACTCGAGTGAGGACTGAGCAAGAAAACAGAATGAAAATAGGGGTTTCTGTGTGAAATTACGCTTGGGCTCGTTCGGAGAGTGCTCGAGCAAGAAAAGGCTTCTCGCTCAGTCTCTCTCAAGCGCGCATTGAGCGAGAGCGCGCGAGCAGGAATCTTGGTGCTCTCGCTGAGGCTCGCTTGAGCGCACCTGAGCGAAAGCACGATTTCAGGGCACCTTAAAAACACATTTTTAGGGCTTTTTCACGTACTTTTCTTCCATCCCTTCACTTCTAGAGAGGAGAACCCTAGAGAGAGAAGAGCTTTGGAGCCAAGAGGAAGAAGGAAGAGTATTTCCACCACCTCAAGGTCATCAAGGAAGCTTGGATCCACCCCTCCATCACCCTCATTTCTCCTACTCTTGAGTATGGTCACTCACTCACTTTCATCTTGTTTGCTCCATTAAATATCCCCTATTCTTACTTCCCTTGCTTAGGTTGCGTGATTGTGGTTGTTTAGATGTGAATCCAGGGTTGATGGTTGGATCAATTGTGTGAAATGTTCATGTTGCTCTTACCCTAGGTTTGATGGTTAGGGTTTTCATGTGATTATTAATTACGAGGTGGTGTATGCCATGAATCATCATTTCGCTTATATGAGCATGTAAACATGTCATGAATCATACTCTCATGTTTTCTTAACCCTATTCATGTATAAATGTTTTCATAGGCCTTTGGCCAAGAGAAATTTTATGGGTCTTCAAACCAAAGAGGAAAAGAGGAATTTCATGGGTCTACGGACCAAAGAGGGGTCTTTGGACCAAAGAGGAAAAGAGGAACGGGGGTAATCACATTTACTCCTAGGCCAAGGGGTAAATGGGGATCCTCAATTAAAAAGGAACCACATGCATATAATCTTTTTTTTATAATAAAACTTAAGAGGGTGGTCCTGAACGACGGTCCCTGGTCACATGGTCGGGCGCTCAAAAGACGTAACAGTGATAAGACATCCTTAGTGCATGTGGGTTAAACACTCCCCAAAGGGGGATTTTGATTGATTTTCTTATTGTGTTATACATGATTATATGATTGGATGTCTAATGGGTGACTGTTGTATTTCCATTTGCCTGTACTCCTCACACTGTATGCATGATCACATTCACCGGAACGTAAGTCATCACCACACGTTATGGATTTCATCTTAGATGTGCAGGTTGCTATGCTCGGAAGACAAGCCGGATGGCTTGGGGGCTCCAAGTGGGTTGCCCCCTTCGGGTTTCCGTGTGCTTTCCAGAGAAGTTTTGAGATATATGTGTAGATATAGGTTGATATTTGTTGGGCAAGATGTAGTATTGTATTCTAGGCCACTAAATGGTGGTTAAACTACAATCTTGAGTTTGTATGTTTATTCTCGCTTACGTAAACGTTGGATTACTTAAGCACCTTCTTGTGTTGATTGTAAGTTGATATCAGTAATGACACAAAATAATTTCATAACTCGGGATATGTCTCCAACGGACATTATTTCCGAATCCACGGAATTAGGACATTACAAAGACGGTTTCAAGGAACCCATGACAATGAAGCAGAACCAAGTACTATACATGTTAATGAAATTGCACACTGGAAGTCAGATATTTTACCCAAACCCATTTCGGTGATCTCTACGCCTCGAAGAGATTAGTCTCTAGCTATTGGCTGGGGGATACCTTTTGGTTCACACCAAAAAAATTTAATCAAGATTTACATTTACTGCGTCATATTAATAAACTAATGTTTTTCAAACCATATAACAGTATTATATATTAGTTATCATAAAAATATTATTTTAAAGAATATATCAATATAAAGCTGATTAAATCTGAAAATGTTTTTTTATAAATAAATGTGTGATTTCTTATTTTCACATTAGTGAAGTACATTTTCCTTTTTATCATTTATGTCTCTCATCATAGACACTTAATTAGATAACTCATAATTAAATAATATATTCACTTTTATAAAGTCATTTATGTTTCACTTTTATAAGTATGTCACCGAGGAATAATAAATATTGAGTTGCTTAAAGAATATAATTTTTGATCATATGATTCCTTAACTCTCTATTCACTTGGGGTTTAATTTATTAAAGTTATTACAAAATATTAAATGTAAAATAATTTAATTATTTTTGCCTATAAAAAAATTGTCAAAAAAAATTAATAATAAAAAATATATTTAAAATATATTTCTTTTAATTTTTTCATCAACGAAAATAGCAAAGCAATAAAATTGTAAATAAATAATACTTTTTAGGCTACTATTAATTTATTTTAATTCTATATATAAATAAATTTTTAATTTTTCCAAAAAAATAAGAAATGTTCCACTAGTTAAAATAATTGAAAAGACTATAACTTACTTAAAAAACAAACCAAAAAACAACTACAGCGAATGTTACAAAAAAAACCAAGGGACCAAGTTGCCAAAAAAATAAGTTTTCATGATTATTTTAAATGAAAATAAAACTTGCTGAGTAAACTGGATGCATTTGGTAAAGCAACAGGGGGTAACATACAATAAAAAAAGTGTAATCAGGGATAATTTTTTTAATCTTATCCTATCATATCTTATTACTCCCTAACTCAGCTTCCCCCTTATGATAAGAATTATACTAGGAGGAAAAGATAGGATAAGCAACATGATAAAATTATCATATCCTATTGGTGCAACAAACACAAGTTATCATATCTTATCTCTTATCATGTGCACCAAACGGGCCCTAAATACCACTGTGAAGGATATAAGTATTGGCTTTTTTGTAGGGTGTATCATTTTAAAAGTGGTTGCACCCTACACAACACACCCTATATTTAGTCATTAGATATTGGTCCATCATCCATTATTTTAAATTCATATCTAACAGTTAAAATATAATTATATGTACGGTGCAATAGTTTTTAAATTTATGCACCATAAACTTAGCCGTAAATATTTGGCATCTATTATAAGAATACCCTCTTCAGTCCTACTTATAAGACAATTCAGATAAAAACACATAAGAAAATTAATTAATACATTGATTTTTAAGAAATTACTCTATAAGATTACAAGTTTACTCATATTTAAAATTAAACTTCACTACCATGGTAATTAATATGTCACTTTAAAATCTTTAATGGTCAATAAAAAAAATATAAAAAAAAAGTAATAAATATTTTTAAATTTGTGTAATTTATCTTATAAATAGGACTATAGAAACATTTTAAACATTATCTTATAAATATGTGGAAAATGGAAGATCCCTTTATTGATTATGACATAGATATAAATCAAGTCACGTACTCACAACTGCAGTTTCGTATATCTATACCATTATGGTAGTACGTGGTTAAAATTTTTTTTTCAAGGATTACACGTTATATATGCTTCCACGAATTTGTAGTTAACTTTGAAATTTAGCGACAGTAAGTGCAAGGCAACATGTTTCAAACACATGGTATATATTGTTACTATCGATACAGGATTCAAGGAATTAATTTCGAAGTATTTAAGAATTCTTTATATCATTATTCAATTTGAAAATATGTCCAGTTGATTAAAATTAAATGTATTTATTCCAGTTCATATCTACTCGTATGCATCATAACATGTTATATTTTGAAAAATTCTTGAGCATAAAGACAAATGCTGACAAATATATTAAGGATACTGATAAGAAATAAAAGATTAACAAATCTATATATTAAAAATAAAATTTATTAATTTATCAATATATTAAATATCATTTTTAACAAAGGAAAAGGCTAATAAATATCTTTAGGGTGTGGTTATGAATTAAGTGAATATTTTTCAGAAATGTATTATTTTTGTTTTCCACAATAGGTACCCCTATTATTAGGAGCAATCCTATATGGGGGTTTAGTCCCAGTTAAGATTCTCCACCTCTCCCTAAGAGTGTGTTCTCCGTACAATTTGAACGTGCGGGCCACTTGAGCCCAACTCTTTGTATTATTTAATATCACTATTCATTAAATATTGTGATTTTAAAAAAAAAGTTTTTTTTTATTTATTGATTTTGATCTGAACATTGGTTAATAGAAACCTTTAATAAATTTTATTATTTTTTAATTCTTAATTAGTGTAGTAGAGGTTTTTAAAATCCCTAAACACAAAATCCTGGAAAAAATAATGTCACTAGATTCATGCTTTCTCTGTTTTTTTTTTAGGGAACTCATTTTTCTAGCTGCTATATGGAAAGGTTCCTTCGGGGAATACTTATTTTTTCATGGAAAATTTTACCAATTTATTTTGGTATGAAAAAAAAAATCTCATAATTACAGTGTAGTAGTGAGGCAACTGAGTGAGGAAGACAAAGAAAAAAGAGAGGGAAATGCACATTCTCCGTAACTGCCTGCAACTTCCCCTAAATTATACTGAACCCACAAACGAGCATGAGGCAGTGAGGATAAAGTCAGTTTATTGTTTATATTTCTTTGCTTCTCAATAAAAGTCTTCCACAGTCTTTCCTTCTCTCAACTCTCCAAATTTTCAACACACAACACAAATATCCTCAGCTTCTATCTTCTTGCACACCCATCTTCTCTCTCTCTCTCACAGGTATCTCTTTAAGATTTTTTATACTAAAATCTGTCTCTAAGATTCTTGTGTCCTTCTTCTATATATGCACTTGAGCTATATACAGAATTTTACTCAATTGCCATGCATGATTCTATGTTAATTGGTATACCAAATTTAACTTCTTTTTCTTTTAACTTCTTGCAGGTTTTGTTTTGGCTTATATACTAACAATCATGGCACTCAGCACTTACTACAATTGGGACAACTCTTCAAACTGTCAACTCAGAAATCAGCACCTTCCATGAAGCAGAAGCAACACTTGCACTAGCACCCACCCCACCACACAACTTTCCCTATTTAGATGAAAGCTTCTTCCTTTCAAACACCCTCTTTGATCCCTATTATGAGTATGACCCATATTCAGTTTTTCTCTACCCAGAGATCCACCCTTCTCAACTACTACTTCCTTGCACTTCTTCTTCCCATGATGAGTCCCTCATCACAATCAATGAAATTTTCTCAACTGAAGAGTACCTTCCATGTCCAAAGCGCCAAAATGTTGCTATGAGGAGCAAGAACTAGTGCATTCTGCATTACAGGATGTTATGTCATCCAATTTCTTAGATGGGTTTGTGCCTAATAACCCTTGTAATTCCCTGCTGAAAGCAGAGGAACTCTGCTCAGAGTTTAAGGTACCACAACTTCCACAGGGTGGTAGTAGTGATCTTCAGTGTGAAAAGAAAGCCAATGAGAGGATCATCTCAGCACAGAGCATAGCGGCAAGAGAAAGAAGAAGAAAGATCACTGAGAAGACACAAGAGCTTGGAAAGTTGGTTCCTGGTGGACCTAAGATGAACACAGCTGAGATGTTGCATGCAGCTGCAAGTATGTTAAGTACCTTCAAGCACAAGTTGAAATGCTTCAACTTATGAAACACTCAAGGTAACTAACTGTTTCTTGACATATATATTCATTGCACTTTTGATCATGGGAAAATTGCCCACAATGCACAATCTAAAACCCTTCTAACAAATAATGTTAAGGAGCTGCTTTCACTTGACTTCAAATTTGCTATGCAACTTCATGTAAAAAAAATTTACTTTAAATGTTTTTGTCTTCTACTATGTATTGCTGCTATATTATAATTGAAGATATATTTGGTTTAGCATAATGTTATGAAAATGTGTGTAAGATATCCAAATTTGGTTTAACTATCTCTCAACGCCAAATCAAACATATGCTTAGTCTTTTTTATCCAAAGTCTTTTTTTTGTGTTATCTTGTTACTGTGGTCTCAGATTTATATTGCGGGTAATCTTCTTTGGTTCTGCACAATGATTGGAGTATCCCTTTATTCCCTTTTAATAAATTTATTTTGCCTATAAAAAAATTAAGGATTTAAGGCTGATTTGGAATTAATCAAGGATTAATCCACTTGCTCTCAGTAAATACCAAAATTGAGATACATAGCTATTATTCTAGACTTGTTAGTTATTTGTAATTATCAACTTTTGTGTTTTTCTTTTTGCTTATACACATAAATCGCTTCCTGCCTCTTTATTATGCTTAGAAAAAATTACTAATTGTTAGAAAAATTTAGAATATGATTTATGTGAGAGAGATTTTAAAAGGAAACGGTTAATAAGATGAGGACACGGTCAACATACGAAACTTTCGGAGCAAGAATTACACATAAGCTAGTTAGTTATTTAACCGCTTTGCATTGAATTTTCCAGCTGTATTTTTTTATTTTTGTTTAATATTCCCTGTTTTTATTTTCCTCATTTTCGGTTATAAAATAATTAGTTCTGTATTTTAATCGGACAACATTTGGAAGAATATAATAAAGAAATAAAAGGGTCATCCAAAATGAAGTTAGTAAGTTACCACATAAGTGTACCTAGAAACCTAGAAATAATCAAATTTGTGTTTTATTTGTTGCTTTTATGCTCTAATTAATCACATCTTATATTAATTGGTGCTAATTGTTACAGGAAGATAATGCAGCTCCTCCAAGTGGAGATCTACCACACCTACTTGTTCTTCCTTTGGTTCAAGAGAAAGCTATACTCAGGAGGAAAGGTGCTTTGTTCCCAAGAGTTGGTCACTACTCTTGACAAATCATGATGATGTTCAATCAAAGCCTATTATCCTTAAAGATCTTAAACAGCTGATTGGGGCAGACACTAATCAGAACAAAACAAAGCAAGAATAAATCTTTATAAACTGTTCATCTGTTGTTGTCTGCATATATAATTTTTTTTCGTTCTGCTTTTATTTCCTTTTTATTTTTTGATGTTATTCTGTAAATATTGCCCTATTCTCCTGAGCATTAGATTCAATTTGTAGTTCATTTTGCATGAACGAGAGCGAAGATCCTTTTTATTTTTATTTTTTTTATTTTTCTTGAATTCCACTGGAATTAATCGTTATTCTTCACCAAAATCCCATAAACACGTGAATAAGTACATCTCGGCGTCACAAAAGTACTCATTTCATTGTCTTTGTTTATAAGTTACCTTCAACATCCGGGTATAATTGTATACAAAAAATAAGAATATTCACTTCTGCGTTAATAAGCACAAAGAATACAAAACCAATAAAGAAAGAAAAAAGGGAAAAATATGTTATTAGTTCCTGAACTTTTGGTCAACTTGGATTTTAATCCCTGAACTTTAATTCCTTAGTTTTATATCCCTAAACTTTCAATTTTAGTTTTATATCCCTAAACTTTCAAAAACCGTAACAATAGTCTCTGTCGTTACTTTGGTCCGTTAAACTTGTGACGTGTCAATTACCTAACATGCCACGTGATAATTAGCATGTCACGTCACAGGTTTAACGGACCAAAGTAACGGCAGGGACTACCTGTTACGGGTTTTTGAAAGTTCAGGGATATAAAACCAAAGAATTAAAGTTCAGGGACTAAAACCCAAGTTAACCGAAAATTCAGGGACTAATAACATATTTTTCCCAAGAAAAAAATTATGTTACATTTTGAAAACACATTCTACCGTTAGATTTTTCTTTTATGATTATTGAAATTTTATGATACTTGATAACAATTGGAAATGTTAAAAAGACCATATAATTCAAATCCGCATGTGTACCTAGAGACTTTAGTATTTTAATCAGACCCAATGGATTATGGATGTATATTTACCCGGGTTTTAATTAAATAAAATATATTTCCTATTAATGTGTAAAATAAAAATAATAATTATGTAGTAAAATTGACTATGAAAAATCAACAAAATAATATTGATCAAATATAATATCTAACTTAATTTAAAAAATTAGTTTATTTACTATACATTGTCAGAATAATAAAATTTTTGTAACAAAAAAAAAGAATAATAAAATTTTACACTACATATAATAACGTGGTACATCATTTAATGACTTTCATAATGAGGTGTTATATTCATTAAATAATGTGTAAACACATCATTGAATGAATGATAGTGTATATATAGTTAATACATTATTAAAAAAACATTCAAACATCTTTTAAATCCTAATTAAAAAATAATCTATTGTTCATAGATCAGATGCTATAATAATCATACTTGCAAATGATTGCATGTAGTACCCATGTTCCCATAGGTAAAGACCGTACTCATGGTAATTTTTTGCAGATAGTTAGAGTTTGGATCCAATTACCATTCATTCACTAACTAGACTAGAAGTCTAAAACCACTTATCTCATGTACTCTTGAACAATGCTATCATTAATTTTATTAGCCACATGACAGGATTTAATATTAATATTTTGACATGGGACACAGTTGCAATTCAATCACAATTAAACCAAAACAAAGAAAAGTAAAGAAAAAAGCAGAGAAAAAACAGGTGTCTCAAAATGTGGACATAGCCCCTTGTCTTGCAAATAGTTTTTGGTGCATGATAATCTAGCTTGATTGCATTTGTGAAGCTTCAACAGGTGTATCAGATTGTGCTCCCCATTCAGTCCAAGATCCATCATAAACTGGAACATCATACTTTCCAAGACGATGAAGACCCTGAAAAAGGACGTTATAATCAATGTAAGGAAGGACACAGACCAGAAATTTCCAATTTTCCATGTCATTAAGTTAAATAATCACATGTTCTTGCTGCTTCTGAATGAGCCTTCTATTCTACTACTCACTAAATGATTAAACTAAATTTACTGCAGCAGAATTTATATAACAATTTAAAACTTGAATATACAAAAACTCAAGTCCTGACAATTATTACCAGCACAAAACATGCACCTATAGTCATATCAGCCTAATTTTTTCACTTTCAAATTTCGAGATGTTCAAATGTGACTGAATATAGTGCTATCTGTGAAGATATGTTCAGGCACACCATACGAGGGAGAAAAATGGAAAACATGCTCACTTTGACCATCTATTCAGTTATCCATAGTAAATGAAAAATGTAAGTAAAATAATCTGTCCAAGCAATTTTTTTTCTTTTAAACCTTGGAGAAATAGGTATTATTGGATCCATAAAGTAACTTGTACCCACTTTCCCTTTCCCAAAGCTACAAGTATA
This sequence comes from Sesbania bispinosa, assembly GCA_026901365.1. Taxonomy (NCBI): domain Eukaryota; kingdom Viridiplantae; phylum Streptophyta; class Magnoliopsida; order Fabales; family Fabaceae; genus Sesbania; species Sesbania bispinosa. The sequence goes on from QLOH01000890.1 coordinate 176,117, forward strand.
AATAAATTCATTCATTCATATATATATATATATTATATAGGTAGTAGAGAGAGAGACGAGAGGAAGTACCAATGCAAGGATGCAAGCAGTTACTCCAGTTCCACATGAAGTTACAACTGGCTCTCCAAAGAGATGCCTGCAGACAAATAGGATTTGAGGTTAGAAGTATCAATAACAAAGGAATGCAAGTGATTTCTGCATTATAAATATCCATCAAAGATGTTCACACCTTCTTGATGAAATCGCTTCTTAAGCTCATCCGCTGGCAACAGTGTCTGTGAACCATCTAACAACTGCAGGTAAAGACATTTACTAGAAATATAAGAAATAACTCAAAATTATTCTCTAGTGAAAACACAATTATTACAATACAATCACTTGTATATATTTTAAACTAATAAAATCAATTGTAATAATTACAATGATTCATATGTGAAATAAAAATAAGAAAAACAGAACAGAATCTGTCCTAAAATAGAATATTTACAGCATAAATAAAACATATCCACAATATATTTACAACACATTTGACATTGATAAAGTGGTCTGACAAATACATATATCAGGCACATCAATCATTAAATGTAACAATATACCAACAAGATATTATTACTAATAATATTAGCCAGTATAATAGAACTGGATCAAAATTGACGTAAGAATGTAATCTTTATTGACATAACAAATGATCTTCAACCTGTATCAAAATGATTCTGGCGAGATAGTATAAATACAGTTATACCGAGTTTTCTTACTCCAGGAATTAATGAGAACTGGATTCTCTCAACCAATCTCAACTCCCATTCTAAAACTGATAATTTTCCCTCCTATTATTTATTCCTCATCATCTCTCCCTCTCTAATTGACTAACAGAAACGGAACTCCTTTTTTAATTGGAGTCCAGCTGACAAAGTACCCAATGATTAATTTAAACAAAGTCTAACAAAACCAAACTTGAGCAATAACCTGGAAGATTTTAATTTGAACCAATATTAAACAGTATACACATGAAAAAATAATTCAGATTCTCTTCTATACTTTAATTCTTTAACAAACAAAAGTTTCCATCTCTCAATGGAGAAAAGGAAAATCAAGATTGAATTTAAGTCAAAAGCCAGATGAAAGGCATACATGAAGGCATACACCTGGGACTAGTTAGAAAATATAATGCTACAAGTGGGAAATCTAATTTGCTTCTCCAAGTAATCATGACAAACCATTTACTGTACCTGGCTAAAGGAATGCATTTACTGCCAGGTACATGACCACTTCTGATTCCCTTTCGTGGCTCTGGAGCATTTCCGTCAAATCTGCCAAAGGATAAAATCTCCGTAAATCCAAGAACCACACATTGAAAACAAAATCCCTCAAGTTAAAAAACATTTTTTATATCATAAAATGAAAAATATTAAATCCATGGAAAATAAAGTAAATTGGTATAGAAATATACTGACATATAGCAACAACCACCACCAAAGTCTTACTCCTCTAGGTGGAGTATGATATTTACCACTATAAAAAAAAGAAAAAGAAGATATTGGGAGGAATGCTTTAATGATAGAGAGGAGTGAATCATAACAACTAGATCTTACATGACTGGCCAAGATTAAAGATCACTTATACATCACATGACTAATATCACATTACCATTTCATTTTGAAAAGTCACACAAGCCTTTTAAGAAAAGTCATGTGACCCATATTTAAGATCCAATAAACATGATTCAGTCTAGAATTTATAAGCCTTGATGATCCATATGTATAAGCTTGTAAACACAAGAATACATCAATAAGACCTTCCAATCTCTTTGAACACCCACAAGTTAAATTTACATGGAATATTAATGCACTGAACACCCAACTCAGGCTAAATTGACAATTTCATCCTCACAGCAAGATTCTAGAAATCTTGTTGATAAGAAAGGCAGCCAGCACAACAAAGATCACTAAAACTCTTCTTTCCATTATTCAAAGTGAACTAATGACCACAGTGACATTGGACTTGCCCTTGGTCTGTGATCACAATGACAAATCACTTTCTGTCATCATTTACATTACAGTCATGTTGTGGCAGGTGGTTGCTATGTGCATCATTTCACGTTGCATTTTGGAGTGGCAGCATTGTGTCCAAAATCACAAACAAAATCAGTCGGCTGCCGTAGTGAAGAGTAAAGTCTGTTTTGCCCTCATATTTCTGAGTTTTCCAACCCATGTTTTTCATACTCTTGTGATTTTACTCTATTTTTGGCATTAGAACATTATAGGATTTGAAAACCCTTCATTGAATGATTCACACAAAAAAAAAAAACTTAAAACTACTAACCCTTTTTTCGAACTCTGACCACAAACCCAATGCATGAGCATCATTTCCAGCCAAGCCCAGTGTTTACCAGTAATAGAGTATACTTAGAATTAGTATAGCTATTAGTGTAGCCTAGCTTTTATATGTCAATCACATATGTTCAGGTGACTAGTAGCTGAGTCAGCTTCTAATGCTTCAGTTTAGAGGATTCTAGAATGATACAGTAGTTTACTGACAAGTGTGAGTTAGTTAGGTTGTTATGACTGGGTTGTAACAAAGCAAATCTATAATAGAACTTAACTACTGTAACAATTAGAACTTTCATTCTATAAAATCCAGAAAGGAGTTTCTCTGAAAATTCTCTCTCTGTTATATCTCACTCTCAAACTCTCTCTCTCTCTCTTTCTCTCTCTCTCTCATTACATGGTATTACAGGCTTGATTCCTAGGGTTTTGAATCCATGGCTGCCCGAAATTCTAAAGATTCAGTGCATGTTTGGTTTGAGAAGTCCAAAAACCATGGTTTTGGCAAAGCTACACGATATCAAGCTTTTGCCAAAACCATGGTTTTAAACTTTCACAAAAGTGAAACCAAACATCCACTCAGTTCAACCTCAACCAATCGATCAACCAGCACACCCACTGCTTGCCACATCTTCTGCTGCTGTGCTTAAACACACAATCCTTCACGTCATTCAAGCAGTCTCCCTTTAGTCCTGTCCAAATTCTCCACAGTTCACATCCTGTGTCTTTTGCAGGTTTCTGTTCTTTTTTTTCCGGGTGTTGGGTAGTGTGTACAATGTTTTCACTATTCACAGGCCTCTTTTTTTTCTGTTAATTTCATCATCTTCAGTTTCTTTTCCATTAATCCCGTCAACTTATTTAGATTTGATGTGGTACTTTTTCCCCCTTATGCTATTTGACTTTTGTTGTTATTGCTTTGTTGATTATGCCTTAGATTGATTGGTGATTATGTGGTTTAGATTATTACTTTTGATTGTTATTTGTGAATATATCTTTAATTTTGGATATTGTTATTTCTATTTTCAGCATTTATATTTGTAGAGTACAACTAGTCATACACACACCATAATCTTCAGTTTTGCGGCAGCCATCAGGCTATAGCATGTCTGGAATTGACTGCTATTGTACGTGCAAATCACATGATGATGTGAAAAAATATACAAGCAAATAAGTGGCAAGATAAAGTACCATGGGCTTTGATCGAGCATCTACGTGTTGGTAGTTTTAATCCTCTATATTTCTCTTTACCTAAAAGGAGAAAGAACTAGAAGAAATAAGCAAGCATTTAACTTACAATATATTTATAGGTGTCCAAATTACGTATGATATCTCTTCTAGTTCTAGTTAATTTTGATATTTGATAGACCAAACAACTCAGGACACTACTATTGCCAAAAATATACTAGAATCGTATTTCATAAATTTGTGCAATTTTTCTAATAATGATTACAACATGAATTGGGGAGCTCTCAGAATAGATTTATCTGCAGTTACAAAGTTTCAATTTAATCTATATTATTATTCTTATTACACAAGAATCTCAAAATTATGATCATCATTTGACTTCTATGATAGTATAGAGTTCAGTTCCACAAACAGCCCATAAATTTTCCTCCGTTGCGCCTAAAAAGAAAAAAAAAAAATAGTTGTTTTCAAAGTATATGTATTAAGACCTTGGTCATTAGAAAACCCAAATTCATACAGAAGCTTTACCAGAAATATCATGAATGGCCTGTAAAAGGATATCACATTTAAGGTACATATTCTTACAAATAACAATTTAATGTGTCCACGTGATCTTGTGACTATTTCATATCATTTCCTCTAAATTGTCAGAGTTCATGTTTTCTTGACTCAATTATTGATAACATGGTGACAAACAACACTAGCTAACAGTACTGATTCAACGTTTGGAAATGAAACAACACAAAATCAGGAAAATTGATCCATTATAAAAGTTGGGTTCAGAGTTTCAACCTACTCAAAGGTCTTGCTCAAATTGCAGCTACTACTTTAAACCAACCCCCATCTTTGCAGTAACTAATTATGGGGCTCTCTAGCAAGAAACCTTTTGATACTTCTACAACAACTAATATTGCCAGTGTAATTTAATCAATCGCTAAAGAGATTCAAGCAGGACTGACACCCACATTTCTAAAATGAAACTTCTCCTATCACAAAACATTTACTTCTTTCAGCAATCAACACATGCATATTCTGAATTTGCATTAAAAAGGCACTAATTATGATGCAACCAACCTGATCAAGGCTCCAAACAAGATGTGGCTGAAATTTAGTCTGAAATGTGATTGGGCCAACCTGGTAAGCAAAAAAATGCATGAGAGAAGCAATGCATTAAAACAAAATACAAATGTCAAATTGAAACATATTTAACCCAGAATAGAAACTCAAAGAATAAAAGAAATCATATTAACAAAAGAGGGACAGATTCCAAACTCACTGCTTGTCCTGATATACTTTCTCTATTGCCTCACTTGCAAGCACTGGCTTTAAGAATAGCATCACTCGAAGCGCTAGATTCAACATCATAACCCGATGCACGCCATCTTGGCAGACCACCATCTAATACCCCAAATTCTGTCATGCCCAAACACTCGGAACATCCTTTTAAATCAGTGAACAGAGGAAAGATGCATTAGCTAAACTACATAGCAAAATCAATGATTCCACAATTTATTTATTATATATGTATATAATTTTTTTTCATGACATCATGGGCTTACCACCAAACACGAGCTGCACTAAATAATCCTTTCCCATCATAAACAACTAAGTCATCTTTGTTTTGTATGCCAGAAAGCAGAAAACAGCAGAAGCAAAAAGCTTCCTCTGATGGCAACATGTGTGGCAGCTGATGATGAAAAAGAATCAACATAAAGATATTAGTTATAATGGGAAAATAAACTGCATTGAAACTGAAAGACAAAATATAGCAAACATGATTGACAAAAACAAAAGCACTTCCAACCAAGAACAATCTAGAAAATAACCGCATAACCAGTAAGACTACCAATATAACATGACTCCTAACACATGAATAACCCTAATATTCTAACACAAAAAGTAATTTAAAATTATAACCATAATGATAGATTAATAGTCAAAAGGTATATAACCAGAAAGAAGAGTCCCAAGTATCTAAATAGTAACTAGCATCCATCAAAAGGAAGAAGAAATATCAGCCTCATTCTTCCCTGAAATTAAAATTTCCTTTTGCACTGTCGTACCAGCAAGGTGAATGCATATCTGAGTATTTGTTTCATTTATCTTTCTCTATCTACTTTTTATTTATAATATATTACTCTGCAAGATTATAAGATTACTGACCAGATATGTAAACAAGATTCTGACATAAGAACAGCTTCAACATAACAGTATATATAAAAAACGTCAAAAGAATAAAATGAAGAGAGAATGAGAGATCAGCTCACATTTGTATTTCGATCTGCTATTCCATCTACATCAAAGAAAAGGGCCCCCGGAATGTGAGCAATCTATTGCATATTGTGTTACACAAAATACACATTAATCGAAAAATGGTAGACAGAAAAAATTAAAAACAATCAGAACATACAACAGAACTTATTCAAGTGCCATATAACATCCGATTGCTGAGAACTTTAAATTTCTAATAATAAAATTCCAACAAAATCATGTTGATACCTGATATTCTTGAATGGATTCCTCTGCTCATCCGGCATGTACCAGGATGCATCCAGGACCTGAATAGAATAGACAAGATAAGTCTTAGTATTTGAATGGACATTCTAATTCAATAAGAAATAAGGATACCAATATACCATATGAAGGTGTACCATTCAGATTTCAGACATGTATTTGCAAGTAGGAGTTTAAAGAAGTAGAAATATAGTAGATTCAATTATGCTAGTTACAGCAGGTTGACCATATGGGTCCTAGACAGTTTTGTAATCACCTAAACAAGTATGTTTTGTTTCGGTCTAAAGGTATCCAAAGTCGCATTAAATTCTAACTATTTGAATTGAGTCAAGTGAATCCACTTAAAGGAACAAAGCTCTCCCCTACAGGCCTACACCTATTTTTTCATTAACAATACTTGAACCTGAGACCATGATTAAGGGGAACCAAGCTTCTTGTCACTCTGAATTACAGGTGTTAGTCTATTGCATGTTTTTAATTAACAAAAAGATATACAAGCCTTTCAAGTCATAGTTAGACAATCACTGTCATGACCGGGATCATGATGGATCAGCACAATAATAACAGATTTCAGTTAAAAAGTAATAAGAAAAAACAAGAGGAACTTCATTTTGCCAAATCTGATCTAATTAGTAAACCTAGCACTTTTACTGGAGGTTGTTTGTGTAATTCTCTGCTTCTACCCTTTCATTAATGTAAGGAAATTGAAACTAGAGTTGAATAAACAATTTTTAATATATGTGGATTGTGGAATGTGTGGTAACAAAACAGCAGCAGCAGCAAATTTACAAATGTTAAGAATAAAAGTTATGGGAAGGGTACCATAAGGTCAACAATATATACGACTAAGCAAGTACCTTCATATCAGGCTCCTTCAGGTTATCATAAAGCCAATCCACAGAAACAACTGGCTCATTTGTAGATACAGAATGTGTTGAATATGTAGCCCTTCTACCAACCATGGAAGCCATACTAGGAGTCCAACCAGTCGTTTTCGTGTTTTGGGCAGTATAGGCTGGGACAGCACGTGCACAAAACAGCTGCTTCTGCACGTAGAAGAGAAATTAAAGCACATTCATAAACACAGACATTGGACATGACACTAACAATGACACATCTCTAAAATAAAGAGCACTGGGACACAGTACATACAAATATGAGTACACCACAAATATGAGCATGAGAGGAGTTAATCTCAATTCTCGAATCAACCATCCAAGTATAGTTGTATGATCATCATTATCTCTTCTCATGTATGTACTCACTTAATACGTCTCTTAATATATACATGTGTACAGGTATAGGATGAAAAAGGGTAGAAAAAAACGTTCCAGAAGAAGTGTTCTAGGGACTTTTTTTTAACATTTTCAAGTTTTATTATTTTAATAATTTTTTTATATTTTAAGCTGACTTTACTTAAAACTATTAAAAACAAAATGGAAGTTTTTCATGAGAGGTGTGTCCTTTAAGTGTCGAGCCATAGTTGAGTATGGGGTGTCTAAGAGGTGTTCCAAGTGTGTCCAAGTTGACAAAAATAAATAAATAATTCTTGTGATAAATGGTATTATCATTTATATCCATTTCACAAGTACAAAAATTAGAATTAATCCCCACCAGATTTTCACTTCAATTAGTTTGTATTGTATTAACAGTGTCCTTTGCCTGGGAAAGAGCATGCAAAACACCCAACCATCCACAGCCAAGGTGTTATGAACTTGCTTTTGATCAACACTGAATTCAACATCATCAAGCACAAAATAATTGTGGTATGAAACACATGTCATGGGAAATTGCCACAAAACATAGTCATACAAATAAATACCACTCAACTGATCACAAAACAGACATTCAAGACCATTATATATCCCAATTCCCTCGCTCAAAAATCAAAACTTTAATGAGAAAAGCCCATAACCTAGATACCCACCAAAGGAAAGAACCCAAAGAAGCACACAGAGAGAAAATTTTACACAGGCACAAAATATCCGGTCCCATAAGGGAAAATGTATACTACAATCCAGAACACAAATTGAAGGGGAGAAAAAAGATACTCAGATGAAATTCCATACAGAAAATGTTATCCTTGCACTGAATAGAGAAGAGAGAACTCGAGGCTGGTGAGTGAGGAACGAGGAAGGGTAAATAGAGCGATGACCCAAAAGCATCTTTGTGAAAAGGGTCGAAGCCATTTTCATCAACGACCATATAAAAAGGTGTGGCCTTGGATAACTCAAAGAGTCGCAGGTTGCTCCAAAAGAAAGTCAAAAACTAGTAAGTGAGTGTGACGATGCTCTTTCTCTCTCGTTGGGTTAGGGAATCTTTGTGCTGAGGAAGGTGTCGCTACCACTGTTGATCAATGCTCAACAACTAGTAAAAGTTCTATTTTAACTCAAATTGTGATTGTGATTTTCACCTTTCACTCTCGCAATCCAAAATTCACTCTCACAATCCAAAATTATTAACAGTAGCCTCACAGGATCCAAAATATTGTTCTTATAGTGGAATAACAAGGTTTTAACGTAGGATCTTATCCAAACTACCCAATCTTCTCCAGATCTTAATGGATTATTCAAGATGCTATTTTAAATCAGAATGGAAATTATCCAAACATATTTTTAATTTTTTTTACTGTATATTTTTAATTTGTTGAAAGTTTTAAGATAATTAAAAAAATAATATATTTTAAATTTTAAATTAAAAATCTAAAATATAAAGAAATTATTGCATGAAAATTATTGATATATTTTAAAGTTTGAATAAAAATCTAAAGATAAGGAAGATTCAAGTCAATAAAATTAGATAAGGAAAAATTCAAATGATTTCTTGTAACCAGAAAAATTTTTAAAAAATTTTAAAATAAACATTGGAGCTTTGTTCGGACTCAAATTTTATATATAAAAGTAAATTTTATAATTTTTTAAATAAAAATTTACATGAATTAATGCGGGATCTCAATTAATATGAGATAATGTGAGAACTTTATTATTGTGATTTGAATTATATATAAGAAGAGCAGAGGAATAAATACATAGTAGGGGTTTTCGCGATTCGGTTTAGATTGATTTTAAAATAAAAAATTATTCAATTCAATCATTATAATTTTATTATTTATTATTTTTCTGTTTTTTTTTTAAAATTCAATTCAATTTAAATTATTTTGGATTGGATTGGTTTTCAATTTTTTAAAGAAGTAATAAATATTAAGGGCCCGTTTGGTGCACAGGATAAGAGACAGGATATGATAACTTTATCCTATCATGTCACTTATCATGTGTTTGGTTGCACCAGTGTGACAGGATAACTTTATCATGTTGCTTATCGTATCATTTCCTCCTAGTGTAATTCTTATCCTGAGGGTGAGCTGGGTTAGGGAGTGAGAGGATATGATAGGATAAAATAAAAAAATTTCTTCCTCATTTATCATCTCTTTCTCTCTCCTCTCTCTCCTCTCTCGTTCCTCTTCTCTCTCTCTTCCTCTCTCCTTCTCTCCTCTCCTCTCCTCCCTCTCTCTTCCCCTCTTCTCTCTCCTATCTATTCCCTCGTTCTCTCTCCTATCTCTTCCCTCTCTTCTCCTCTCCCCCCTCTTTCTCTCTCCTCCCTCCCTCTCTCCCCCCTCTCTCCCCCTCTTCTCTTCTCCTCCTCTCATCTTCCCCTCTTCTCTCTCCTCTATCTCTTCCTTCTCTCTCTCCCCCTCTTCGTTCTCTCTCCTCTCTCTTCTCTCTCCCTCTCTTTCTCTCTTCTCTCTCTCGCTTCGCCTCCTCTATCTCCTCTCTCTCGCCTCCCTCTCCCTCCTCCTCCTCCTCTCTCTCTCCTCCCTCTCGTCCCCCCATTTCTCTTTCCTCTCTCTTGCGTGGTGCTCTTATCTTCCTCGCTCTCTCCTTCTCAGCTTCTGCTCTCGCCCCTCTCGTCTCCTCCCTCTCTATAATAACGATTTTATGGGTAATTTTAATATTAATTTTATATTTTTTAGTAATTTATGTTTTGTAAAATAAATTTAAATATTTTTTAAATAAAAAATAAATTTTATTTATGTTGCTTGCTGAAAAGTAAAAAAATAATTTAAATTTGTAATAAGGGTAATTTTGTCATTTTATATTCTCTATATCCTATCCTACCATAATCTGTCTATCTCAAATGTAGGATAAGATAAAATAATCTTCTCTGTCTTCTTATCCTGGTGTACATCAACATAGGATAAGATAAGAGCTTTTTGTCCTCCTCTGCTCTATCCTATCATGTCACTATCCAACTCTCTTATCTTATCCTATCATGTGCACCAAACGGGCCCTAAATGAAGTGATAAAATTTTGAAATAATAATAATAAAAACGTTAAAGATTAAACATTAAACATAACACATTGATATGGTCCATACTCCATAAATGTTGAATACATAAATGCATTTTTTTGTGAATTGAATACATGAATGCATAACATGTTACCGGAGGATATCCAAATAATAAAAATTTAAGTAAAACACAAAAAACAAGATTATTCTAAATACATGAATACATAACATGTTGCAACAAGAAATCCAAATAATTGGAATTTAAGTCAACACAAATAACAAGGCAATCTTAAATGTTTTGAAATAAATGCAATAGAAAATCCAAATAATATGTTGCAACATAGTAAATCACCGTGTTTATTAATAATAATATGACTTTATTAGTGATATCAACCCTCTATTAATTTTTTTTAGACCTTGCTTTGGAGAGTGAGTGACTCACACTCCACACTCTCTCTGTCATTAATCCACGTCATCATTTATTTCCTAAAATAGAGAACTTCATGGTGTGTATTACACCTTATTTCTTGTGACTAGTGTTCCTATTAGATAAGCGAGATACATAATTCTCCTACGATTATCTTAGCCAGAGTGTTCCTATTAGATAAGTGAGATACTAATTCTCCTACGATTTATCACTCTCATAATTCTCCACTGATTTCTACTTCCATTACTCAAATAGAACCTCTAATAAATGTGTAAGTTGTCTCACAATCTTTGGAAATTTTTCTTTTTTTTCTTTCTCTCCCTTTCTCATGATCCCCAAATCCATGTTCCTTTAATTTCTTACTTCATAATTCTCTACGGATTTCTACTTCAAAGAATTAAATAGAATCTATAAATATCTATAATTTATCTCTCACAGTCTCTTTGTAGACTTATATTTTAAATTTATCTTTAATTTTAAATATCATCTTATCATCTATAAATAAAGAAAAATAATTAATAATTAATAGAAAGATAATATAAAAAAGGAACTAAGGAAAAGTTAAGACTTAATTTTGTTTAAAAAAATGTAAAGATAAATAATTAAAGAATCATAAAGAGATAATATATGATATAAAGAATATTTGGGGCCAAATTAATAGTTTTTTTTGTAAAAGGAGGCTTAAAGGCCAAAATTACATGGAAACTAATCTGGGGATAGAACACCCAGCAAGATCAAAAATTAAAAAGGAGCTAATACGTGGAGGAGGAGTAGCCAAAACATGCACACCAAACACATCCAATGAGCAAGATTAGCAATCCTATCAACTACAAATTTTGCTTCACGCCAGATACGGGAAATGAAAACCTCCCAATCATTAATTCAACGGTAAAGAAATCCTCTTCACAATACTATGAGGAAGAGATGGGAGAACACCATTACGAATAATTTTCACTGCCACTGTTGAATCGCTTTCAATCAACAAACGACGAACACCATAATTCCAAGCTATTCTAAAGCTGAGAGAATGGCCCGCAATTCTGAATCCAGAACATCGGTTGTACCCAGATTTTGCTTAAAACCAATAAGCCACCTACCCCAAATGATCCCTCAAAACACCTCCACACGCAGCCTGTGTCCCATGAAGCCTAACTGAGCCATCTGTATTGAATTTACTCCAACCCTCAGGGGGAGGCTTCCAATCCACAAGCACTTCCAACTTAGTAAGAGCTAGGCATGCTTTCCAAGAACCTGCAAGAGAAGACTCTCGCACCAGAGAAAAAATTATAGACAACGGTAATAGAGCAAGGAGGGATGGCTTAATTAAACACAGGGTCATTCCTACTCCGCCAAATGAACCAACAAGTGATGGAAAACAGTGTTGGTCAAGAAAGGTCCAAAATAGTACACCTATTGCATAGATTATGCTCAATCCAGGAGTGCAGATCCATAGTAACCTAGGAGATTATTTGATGTCGAAGCACTGTCCCCCAAATTTGTCTAGAAAAATCACAGTCTCTTAGAATATGCAATTCGGTCTCAGTACACGCATTACATAAGGGACATAGATCTGAATCCCCTAAATGACACCCGACTCTATTAACATTTGTCTTAAGTCCCCCTTTAAGGACCAACCACAAAAAGCTCTTAACCCGGTGAGGCACCTGCAAAGAGCACAATTTCTTCAACAATTTGTTATCTGAAGATGTACTATTAATGCTCTCAATCATAACATAAGCCGACTTGGTTGAGAACCAACCATCACTAGACAACCTCCACCCAACTTTATCATCCCCAAGAATAGGTGTAGGAGGCAATGTGCCTCTAATTTCATGCTGAATATCGTTAGGAAGCAAGAAAACAATCCTGTCAATGTCCTATGTACCATTCTCCGAGACAAAGTCATCTAAAGAACAGTGAGCTAGATCATCAGGAATATCCCCAAAATAATATCACCAATGATATCATTAAAGGGAAGCCACCTATCCAACCAAAAGGAAATACTATTCCCATTCCCAATTATCCACTTTAACCCCTGAGAGAAGTCATGCCAGGTCGATATAATACCCCCCCCACACACATTGGACATATTATATTTCCTAGATATAACAGGAAGGTAATCATCACCACATTTATATTTACTTCTCAGCACCCTAACCCACAAGTCATTGGGCTTATGGATAAGACCCCAGCAGAGTTTCATCGGCATAGTTTTATTGAAATGATGCAAGTCCTTAAAACCCCAGCCCCCTCATTGCTTTAGGGAGAGTAAATTCCTCCCACTTCACAAAATGCCAAGTTCTCTTAGTAGCAGTGTCACCCCACACAAACGCCTTACAACACTGTTGAATTTTCCTACAAATACCTTTTGGCAACAAAGTGGATTGCAGGTAAAGCCTCCAAAACAGACTGAGCCAGAGTAATGCTACCTGCAAAAGCCAAGGAATCCGCCTTCCAAGCACTAAGCTTACTCTAGACATGGTCAAGCAAGTGCTCATAAGTTTTCTTCCTTTGTCTCGAATGAAAAATGGGAATACCAAGATATTTGCCCAAATTCGAAGATAGAATGTAGCCAGAGTGATTGCAAAAGGCCAAAGCTCTAGAAGCATGAACATTTCTAGAAACAAATAATCTTATTTTCTCAATTCTTACTTTCTAAGAAGCACAGAATTTGTCCAAGCAAGTCATCATGACATCTAATTGAGAGATAGAATCTTTACCGAACAACAACAAATCATCCGCAAAAAACAAATGAGTGAGAGGAGGCCCGCCTGGGTTAAGAACAACGGGAGACCAATTATGATGTTGCGTCTCTTCTTCAATTTGATGGCTCAACCTTTCCATTCAAAGGACAAAAAAGGTAAGGGGATAGTGGATCCCCCTGCCTAATGCCCCTAGTAGGAAGGAAAGCTTCTGTAGGTTCCCCATTAATCAAGACTTGCATAGAGCATGTAGAAATACAGTGAAATACCAATTGGCAAATAGAACATGTAGAAATTAATAGTTAATAATAAAATATTTTTGAAAGGATCTATATAATTAAAAAAAGATTGATTTGATTTCTCAGTTTCTCATAATCCCCAAATTCATGTTGGTTTGTTTTCTCACTTCATATTATGGCAATAATATGCAGATAAACCCTCCTCCTCCTCCTCTCCTCGTCGCAAGTGTTTAGTAATGTTTTCTATTCTAATTTGTATGAGTTGGTGTGTTTTTTTTTAATATTAGAGGTCGTAATTGTTGTTCTTGATTTGAAACCTGTATGGTTTATTCGAGAGACATGACAATCTTATTACATGACAATTTTTTAATTGTTTTACAAATTTATTTAACATAACTAATAATCAATAAATACAAATTAATAAATGAGTGTAATTATTGTAAATTATGAATTAAATTTGTATACATTCTAATCATTCATTTTTTTTCCAAAATGAACTAATTTTAATTGAAGTTAAAGACATGCCAAGCACGAGTGGGAACTAGGATCTCTATTAACAAGAGAAATTGCATCATTAAAATTACTTATTTAAAATCAATAATTTTATTGTATAGTTTGTGGTTCTAATTTTTTTATTTATCTAGACGGTTGCTTAGAATCACAAAAAGATTTAAGATGCTCATTCAAGTCCACTCATATGTCTCACGTTCAAGAAGGATTGTCACATGGAACCATTTATATTTATCTTAATTTTCATGTTAGGGTCTCGAGGGACCATGGTCTTTAGATTTATATTCAATGTTATACAAATCGGCTTGGCCTAACCTGTTTGAGACAAACCGGTGACTCGGTTGACTCATAATGAATCAGACCAATCATGTTTTCTTAAAAAAAATAAAAAATGAATGCTAGGGAAATAGGGGTGGCAAAATAATCCATTTGTCTACTATCCATCCAATTCATCCATAGTTGAATCCATTAGATAATTAATAGACTCGATCAAATGGATCATTTTATTTTAGGGAGTTCATTTGACACAACTCTTTTTAATCCTACATATTATTTCTTTTTATTTCCTAAAATATCATTTTTAAATATTAAATACCTAGACCTATTTCTTTTTCTTTCACTCCAAAATATCATCCTTCTTGCTTTATCTCCCTTTGATCTCTCTCCCCCACCATTAATAACATATCCAAGCGTTTTCTCTCCAATCCCATAGAAAACCTAAACCTTAATCCTTAGTGATTGAAATTATTGATATAACACTATTCAATCCTTAATAGTGAGCATTACAACGATTCAGGTATCACATATTTTTCTTCATCATTCATCGTCATATAATCTTTGTCTCGTGTACAGGGATTTACCAGAATCATATATGATTCTGGTATTTACCGGGTTCTAATTGCCAGTTGTTAAGGTGAAATTTGTAAATTTTACTAAGTTATTACCTATTAGTATTTTCGAATTCGAAGTATCCAATGAAAAATTCGAAAAGTCTATTAGGAAATCAAAATACATTATAACTTAGTGAAGTTTGAAGCTTTATATTCTGAATTCAAATTAAGAGGCATTGCTTCACACATTCAAAATGAATACAAATACTTGGTTAAGTGCTTATTCGAATTCGAAATGTCCTTTGAAGACAGAGAAAAGGAAAAGGAGTTCTATAATCTTTTTAGAATCTGAAGAATAGAAAGATAAAGAAATACAAGTATTTTATTCATGCACAAATAGAATTCGAATTACATGAGAAGATTCGAATGGAAATACAGAAATGTAAAGGTACATGAAACTAATAAAGACTATCCTAAATCTTCAGAAAAACTTGACTTCTGTCTTCCTGGGTCTTCAAGAAACTTGGCTCATGCCTTCCTGTTCTCATCTGACCCTCTTCCTCCTCCTTCTCTCCCACAAGCTTTGATTGAACCACCAGGGCAAGGGCATTATGCGGACATGATTGAATGGCCCTGCGATTCAATTTAATAGTTAGAAGATGGAGTGAAGACCAAAAGAAATAAAATTTGGCTAGTACGTTCAACCCAAGGAAAATCCTTAATAAGGATTGAAGAAGCTAATGGCTTTGGCTATTTCGTCAACCTTATAAAAATGAAGTCATGAATGATCAGGTTGAACGCAATAGCCAAAGGAAGAAAACTTCTTCATATTGAACAAGAAGGGAATGAAGAAGAACGTCAAAAGCCCAGGGGTATTTATACTGAAGGAATTGGAACGGTGCCATTAATGTGCATGCAGAATTGTCCAATCAGGTTGAAGGTCAAAACCCACGTGTGGTCGGTGGTCAAGTCCACCAAAATCTTGACCAATCAGAAATACGGCACGTGAAGATAAAGGGAATTGATCAATCAAAATTTGGTTAAGTTTCCCAATGTAGTTCGAGATTCAGTGGAAATTGAAGACTTGTTCGAATTGAAAGAAGACTAATAACTTAGAAGAATTCATAAAGTCAGAAGTCTGGGAAGTCATTCGAAGACCCATTAAATTTCAAATGAAGCAGGTTATTGGGAGTTACCATTCAGAGACAAGTGTCAAGATTCAGGCTATCAGTTACTTTGCAAATAGAAGACCATTGCTGCTTTTAATACGTGTCACACTTAGAAATTTGACACCTCAATTAGGCTTGTAAACATGTCAAAATCTTGTTAGTTATCCGTTAGAATAGAAATCTATAATAGGCAAAATTCTGATGTAATAAGGGTTGGATTTCATTTTACTCAAATCTTTGAAAAACACCAAACGTCCATCCTTATAAGCGACTAAGAGGTTAATAAGGAGATCAAGTATGTGTATCCATACCAACTTTTCATTAATGCAATTTACATTTATGCAACTTTTCTTTTTCTTTGATTACTTCTTGCATTCTGCAAGTTTTTCTTTTCTTTGTTTACTTTTATTTGCTTTTAAGTTCTTGCAATTTACTTTCAGTTCTTTACTGCATTTACTTTAATTTCTTTTCAAGTTTCAATTTTTGTTTTTACTCTTCTTTCTCTTTGAAATTATGTTTCATTCTGCAAATTGATTTTTCGAATTCGCTCTTGTGAAGATTCAGTTATTCAAATTTCTGTTACTTCTTAAATGTAATTTCTGAGTAGACCTAATTCATAGAAAGAACTTTTAGAGGATTCATATTCTAGTCTCAAATTGTACTTTCAAAATCAAAGAAAGTTTTCGAACTTAATTGAAAATTTTCACAACAAACACTGATAGTTATCAGGTTCATATTGTCGGTAGTTTATCGACATTTAGATTTCGATAAATTTTTATGTTAGTATTCAAGAATTATTTTATACATATTTTTATTAGATATATTTATGGTGTATATAAATAATACAATGTATACATTTGAATTATAAAGTTTTTTATATATAATCAATTATTATATCATGTATGTAAAAAATGCTAGTATCTTGTCATAAATATAAAGTTACTTTATTTACTAGAAATTATATAGTATTATTGTATATATGATGCATATATTTCTGTATCCTTTGATAGATAAAGATAATATATTAAATAAATAAAAATTATAAAATATAAATTAATAGCAATTTAATTCTTAAATAAATAATTTTTTTAAAAAAAATCTATTAAAGAAAATTAAAAAAATAATTCTATTCAATAAAATTTTGTTAAAAAAATATTAAAAAATAGTTACATTTAAATTTTTTGAAAGTTTTACTCTTATTTAACGTTTACCAGTAACATATTACCGATAGTATATTTACCATTTACTGGCAATATATTACTGGTAACTACCGACAATAAGTTACCGGTTAATTACCGGCAATATGTAACTGTAACCGATAGTGTATTTTCTTGTTACTAGCAACATATTGTTGGTAGTTACCGGTAACATATCACCGTTAATAGGAAAATATACTATGAGTAATATGTTACCGGTATCTACCGGTAATATGCTGTCGATAGTCACGTTTTTTAAAAAAAATACTAAGTGACAGAAGCAAGAAGGGAATTTGAGTGGATGGATGTGTGAAAGTGAAAGAGCAAGAGAAAAGGGGGAAAGGAAAGTGAAAAATAAGAGAAACATGGGAAGTGGGTATGCAGTGAGGTGAGGTGAAGTGTAAGAGAAAGAGAAAGAGCAAAAATGGGGGAATGAGGGAAAAGAAAGTAATTAAAAAGTAAAGGATAATTTTGGGATAAAAACATTTTAAAATGTGAGATTGAGTGTGTAAAATTAAAATTGAGTATCTCAAAACTAACTCCCTTTATTTTATGGATGGTTAGTGGTCTACACTACAAGAAAACGACAAATTAGACGCGACAGGAGCCGTGGTCATCGGTACACTATCGTAAATGTATCTTTTTTATTTAAACAATTTTTTTTACACAGAAAAACAGTAGTGACGATTAGGCCGTCGCTAACTATGATAAACAACGACGACCCGACCGTCGCTAACTGAAAATAATCAGTAGCGATGGCCATCGTTGATAATTGCGATGGCTAGGTCATCGCTAATTGCAAATTGAGGCTAGCGACGGCGTAGCCGTCGCCAAAAACACTGCTTATTCAAAAAAATTTACGCGAGTTGTCCCTGAAAAATAACTTTATCGATAATTTTGTTGTTTGTAGCGACAGTGTAAACTCCCATTAATTTGAGTTTCTAATAATTCATTAAATGAAAAATAGAGGTTTTTTATTCGTAATTAAGGGAAGGAAGTCTAGAATGAGGATTCTTGGTTTAAAAAAACCAATTTTCGGTTTTTCGCTCAAGCGAAATGAATTTCGCTTGAGTGAATTATGCCGAAAGATGTTTTGGTTCAGTGTGCTGTAAAATTCGCTCGAAAATAGTCCGAGAGGGTACATTTTTGGTCATTTTCGCTCAAGCGAATTTGATTCGCTTGAGCGAATCTTCATAATTCCGCATGCAAATATCATTCGCTCAAGCGAAAATGTTTCGCTTGAGCGAAAATCCACTTACAGCCCTATACGTTCCTTCTAGGGCTCCATTCTAATAATTCTTCTTTTCTTTCCTTCTATTACTTAGAGAGAGACAGAGAGGTTCTAGAGAGAGGGAGAAAATTGAAGGATCAAGGAAGGATTCCAACTCCAAATTCAAGGCTCCTTTGAGTTTCACACCATTCCAACGCTCTTCTCTTCTCATTTCCACCAATCTCTTCAAGGTGAGTGTAACCACACACTCACTCCTAAGAGGAATATCACTTGCATGATCCCCTTTCCATCTCATTCACTTTCTTTTGTATGTTTAATGATGATTTTTGGAATGAATTAGATATTTATGCATGTTAGGATTTATTATTGGCCCAATTATTGTTTAAGTTGAGATTTAGGTTTGGAAATGGCAAGAATTAGGTTACCTTATGAATTGTATTCTTGAATGATATGTATGTTGATTTTGATGAATTGAAGTATGTTTGATGAATAAACATGATTGGGGTCTTTGGCCCTTGGTAAAGGTTAAGGTCTTCATGGCCTTGGGAATGGTTTTAGGTAAGGTCTTCCGGCCTTCGGAGACGACGGTTTCCGTTAGTCTGAGCTCAGTCTAGCCTAAGGGAAAGGTTAAATCCATGGTTCAGAATTCAGTTTATGATATTGTTTTGATTATAGAAGTTATCATGTTTATGTTTAATGAATCATTTGTTTTGTTCCTTAAATTATAATATGTGATGTTGTCTATTGCTATGTTTGCACCTTGTTACCTCCTAGGACGTTAGTCTCACCCCACGTTGTGGGAACTTATATTTCAGATGTGCAGGGACTTACACCGGGTCATGGGAGCCAGTAGGAGGAAGTGGTCATGTTATGGATTTTTGTTATGTTTTGTATATATAACTATGTGAATAACACTTATAGATGTAGATATGATGGAGGAGTATTTTGAGTAGAATAGAGTAGTACATGTGTACCTATTAGACTGACTGTGTTATCCAGGATGCATGTATAACTATATTCTACATCTTTTGTATTTTGGGATGTAATCGGGCTATGATGTAAACTATTGTATATGAAAATATGCAAAGTAGTATCTTTTATGTCAGTGGATATACAACTTATATGTTTGTTGGGCAATGTAAGTTATATCTCTTTAGTTCGATATCAAAACGGACGAAATAATTTGTACATTTTGGAAATTTTGCTTCCAACAGGCATTATTTCTGAAATTTAAAATTAGGACGTTACATTTTGGTATCAGAGCAGTTCAATCCAATTGGACTGTGATTATATGTGTCACTCCTTAAATTAGTAACCGTCCATTATATATTATTTTGAAATTGATAGACTGATCACCTAGAAATTTCTTAATGATGTATAGGGCATGGCTTGTGGTAGGAGGGACGTCCTCGTGCCAACCCATCCTCTCCCCAGCGGGAGAATCTCAGGATTCTGTGGCGGCAACTCTTCGACTACTTACACAAATTGTGGGAAACCAGACCACTTCAAACAATACGATACTTCAAGCTCAGGAAAGACAATCCAATGGCACTTTCCCACAAGGAGCACCTGCAGACCCATTCCTCCAAGGACTTGCTGAGTTCCATAAACATCATCCACCTGCATTCTTGGGAGCTTATGATCCGGTTGCAGCTGATTCATGGATCAATGCCATGAACAAAATTTTCGAAGTTATGGCTTGCTCTGATGACTTCAAGGTGAGGTTGGCTACTTATATGCTTCAAGGAGAGGCAGAAAATTGGTGGAAGAGCGTGAAGGCCGCTTTGACTACTCCTGGAGCTTTACTTCCTTGGGACACTTCCAACATGTGTTCCTTGAGAAGTACTTTCCGGAACCAGCTAGGAAGCAAAAGGAACTTGAGTTTCTTCAGTTGAAGCAAGGTAATTTGACGGTGGGCCAATATGTGGCCAAATTTGAAGAGATTTCCAAGTATCATACACTCCTGCAGGCTCACCCTAATGAGGGATGGAAATGTTCTCATTTGGAGGCGGGCCTCAAGCCTCAGATCCGGAAGATTGTTGCAGCATTTCAACTACGGGAATTTTCAACTTTAGTGACTAAATGTCTTGTTATCGAACAGAGTTTGGTGGAGGAAACACCTAAGGCTACAGCTAGGCCTTGGGTAGAAGGCAAGAGGACGAGAGAAGTTGCACCGACGGGAAGGAATTTTCATTCTCAATCTCAGGGAGGCAAGGGCAAGCAACTAACCATACCCTTTGTTCCAATTTCTCCTAATTGTCCTAAGTGTGGTAAGGGTCATCGAGGTGAGTGCTTAGCGGGCCAGCAGAAATGTTTCTACTGTCATGGGGAAGGCCATATGTCGAGAGAATGCCCGAAGAGGAAGCGAGACATATTGAAACCGCAAGCTACTAGAAGGGTCTTTAGCCTCAGCGGGGAAAAGGCATCTAAGGCCGACAATCTGATACGAGTACGTGCATTCTAAATGGAACTCCCTTAATGGTACTGTATGACTCTGGAGCAACCCATTCCTTTATTTCTTATGATTGTGTAAAAGATTGAATTTACATGTCACCCCACCCTACCATTTCACTTGAATGTTCTCACTCTGGCCAAGGAGGCAATTTCCACCTCTTCTGCATGTCTTGAGTGTCTTATTGTTATTCAGGAGAGAACCTTTGAAGTCAATTTGATTTGGTTGCCATTAAATGGTATTGATATCATTTTGGGTATGAATTGGTTATCATGTAATCAGGTTATGTTGGATTGTTGTAAAAAGGAAGTTGTTTTTCCGATTCTTCCTCTTCCTTCGAGGGAGAAACCATCATACTTATTGTCTAGTACCGGCCAAATTTCTGAATGCTTGATTGACGGGAGTTGTTTTATATTGTTACTTTCCTCTTCTATAGAGTCAAACCTGACCTGAGTAGCATAGCCATGGTTAGGGAGTATCAGAATGTTTTCCCTAGTGAAATTACACACCCAACCGCCGGACCGAAGATTGAGTTTTCCATAGATCTTGTGCCGGGCACAGGACCTATTTCTAAGGCCTCTTATAGGATGTCTCCCCTAGAGATGAGTGAACTCAAGAAACTTAGAAGAGCTAATAGAGAAGCAGTTCATTAGGCCCAGTGTATCCCCTTGGGGAGCACCAGTGCTCATTGTTAAGAAAAAGAATGGTAGTAAGATTGTGTGTAGATTTAGGCAACTGAACAAGGTCACGATTAAAAACAAATACCCTTTGCCTAGGACAGATGACCTTTTAGACCAACTTAGGGGAGCATCAATGTTTTCAAAGATAGATCTAAGATCAGGGTATTATCGGATAAAGATTAAGAGTGAGGACATTCCTAAAACTGCTTTCAGGACTAGGTATGGGCATTATGAGTATTGGTGATGCCATTTGGCTTAACCAATGCTCCAGCTGTATTTCATGGACTACATGAATCGGATTTTCAGGCCCTTTTTTGGATAAGTTTGTCGTTGTGTTCATCGACGACATTCTTATCTATTCCAAGACCTTAGGAGCATGAACAACACCTTAGAGTAGTTTTGGAGTGTTGAGGGAGAAGAGGTTGTTTGCTAATCCCGAGAAGTGTGAGTTCTGGTTGGATAGGGTTCACTTCTTAGGACACATCATATCCAGGGAGGGTGTGTCAGTAGAACCCAGTAAGATAGAAGCTGTGATTGGATGGAAAGACCCACGTCAGTCACAGAGGTGAGAAGCTTTTTAGGATTAGCCGGTTATTACCGGAGGTTCATCAGTAAATTTTCCCAATTGGCGTTACCTCTCACCCGGCTGACTTGAAAGGGACATGCCTTTGTGTGGGATGAAAAGTGTGAGAAGAGTTTTGTAGAACTCAAGGAGAGACTGACCACCACTCCGGTACTGGTGTTGCCGGATCTGACCCAACCTTTTGTGGTGTATAATGATGTGTCAGGTAAGGGTTTGGGTTGTGTCTTAATGCAAAATGGGAAACTGGTAGCCTATGCCTCTAGACAACTTAGACCTCATGAGGAAAACTACCCTACACATGATTTAGAGCTGGCTGCAGTAGTTTTTTGCCCTTAAGATATGGAGGCACTACCTATATGGAGTTCAATTTGAAGTTTTTAGTGATCATAAGAGTTTGAAGTACCTCTTTGATTAAAAGGAACTTAACATGAGGCAGAGGATATGGATGGAGTTTTTGAAGGACTATGACCACCCGGGCAAGGCTAATGTAGTGGCCGACGCTTTGAGTAGGAAGTCCCTGCATGTGTCATCCATGATGGTGCATGAGTTGGAATTGATAGAAGAATTTAGGAACTTGAAGCTTGAGGTGGGTTTAGAGGGAAGTAGTATGAGGCTCTTTAGGCTTGAGGTAACCAATGAGTTAAGGGGTAGGATTAAGGAGGCACAAGCCTCAGATTTGGAGCTCCTGTCCCAAAAGAAACAGCCAAGGTTTTCTGAGTCGGGAGATGGGATGATTTTCTTCCAAGGGAGAGTCTGCATTCCTAAGGGGGGTAGCCTAAAAGAGGAAATTCTAGATGAAGCTCATAGAAGCAAGTTCACGGTACATCCAAGTATCACCAAGATGTACCAAGACTTGAAAAGTATGTTTTGGTGGGACAGAATGAAGAGAGAGATAGCTGAGTTTGTCTCTAAGTGCCTTATATGTCAGCAGGTAAAAATAGAACACCAGAAACCCTTAGGTACACTTCTACCTTTAGAGATTCCTGAATTGAAGTGGGAAGCCATAGCTATGGATTTTGTCATGGGGTTACTTAGGGTCCCAGCAGGTTTTGATTCCATCTGGGTCATAGTAGACCAGCTGACCAAGTCAGCTCATTTTCTACCTATTAGGGCAACCTATCCTTTAACCAAGTTAGCAGACCTGTACATCAGGGAGATAGTGAAGCTCCATGGTGTGCCCTCTAGTATAGTGTCAGACAGGGATCCCAGATTCACCTCTAGGTTTTGAAACGCTTTACATCAGGCTTTCGGTACTAAACTCAAGTTTAGCATCGCATACCATCCTCTGACTGATGGACAGTCTAAGAGAACCATCCAAACCCTGGAGGACATGCTTAGGTCTTGTGTTTTAGAGGAAAAGGGTAGTTGGGATAGGTACCTGCCACTGATAGAATTTGCTTACAACAATAGTTTTCATAGCAGCATAGGTATGGCTCCCTATGAGGCACTTTATAGTAGGAGATGAGGTCACCCCTGAGTTGGTGTGAAGTAGGTGAGAGAGTGAAGTTTATTGTAGAATCACAAAAGGGGGGTTGAATTGTGATCCTTTTAAACTTCTGCAACTTTATCTTCTAATAAAATTATGCTCAAGATAAAGTCTTGGCTGTTTGTTAGAAGATAGAATTTCACAAGTAGAATTGTGAGTGTTAATGCTTAGTATGCTGAAAATAGGATTCCTTTGGTGAAATCAATTAAGGTGACACTTACTTAGGTATTATTAGTTTTGAAGATCTTTTATGCACATGCAAGAATTAAGAGTAAAGGGAAAGAAGAAGACACAAGGGTTTTTATACTGGTTCACCTCTTCCAACCTGAGGCTACCTCCAGTCCCTACCTTCAGTAGGATTTTCTCACTAGCAAACAGTTACAACCTTTGGGTATACACTACCACTAGTATTCTTTTTCCACAGCCTCTTCAGGCTTCTTACCAAATCACTAAACTCACAGAAACAGGTCCTGTCTTACTGTAGTACTTTCTACAGAAGCATAGATCCAGAAATCTGCAGAGCTTGCTTCTGCAGACTTCAACCTCTCACAGGCTCACACCAGAGCCTTTACAACCTCTCAAATACTTCACCTAAAATACCACAAGAGATTTACAACCAACCAATCTCTTTGGCCTTGCAGAAGCACAGAAACAACAAGGTAAAGTATAAAAGCTCACTAGATAACAATCAGAGCATTAGCAGAAATTCCTAGTGAGCAAAGTTCCCCCTCAACAACTTATATAATCAGATTAGAAAGAATTTGAGGAGAGAGAAAATGTTCCAGAAGCTAGAAGTGATAGAGCAGTCAGCTGAGTTATGCTTCTGGAAGGAGAGGTGTATCTCAATGTGAAGAGAGCACCTCCTTTTATAGGTGAGGAGCCTTGTAGCCGTTGAATGAAGTTAAAATGATCCAGCTGTGATGTATTGACAAGTCCCTTTCAGGTACAGCTGCAAAAGCTGACAGGTACAGCTGTCCAGTTGACTACCCTTCATGCTTCTGCAGAACTTGCTTCTGCAGACAGCAAAACTGTCTCATTTCTTCACCAATGCTTCTGTGAATATGCTGAGGAAGATTTCTGGATTATTTCAAGTGTATATTAACTTCTGTAACTCAGCCAAATCAGCAGAAGAATTATTTAGATATTCTGGTTTAAATATGCTGCTCTGCAGAATCTATGTGTGTATGTTCCTTCTGCAGAATGTGCTTCTGATGTGCTGCAGATGCATTTCATGCTTCTGTGATATGTTCCAAGCTCTTCTTGATATGACTTTGAGAATGAAGGAGTATTTTGCTTTTCTACTTGGAATTTTCTCTTAAAGTGAATCTCCCTTCTAAAATCTCTTCATTTAAAAGCTTCTTCAGAAGCTGATTCATGTTTGTGGAAACTATGAGAAGTGCTTGACAGCTTCTGATTGCTTGAATGAGTTACATTTATTTTATCAGTTCTTATTTCAAGATATCCTTCACAGATTTGTCATTTAAATCTTATTGTGACTGTTATCTTTAAAGTAAGCTTTCTTCCTTCTTCAAGATACAACCTGTTGCTTCTGGACACATTCTTAAATGAAATGGTTAGTTCTTTGAAGTCAGATTATGCTAAGTTACATTTGATTTGGTTGTCATGATTAAAACCACTTTGAGGGGATTCTTGACCTTACAGAGAGGTCTTTTAGGGTCCGGAGTTGGTACACGAAACCACTGATAGATAAAGAGGATTAGGGGAAAAACTGGTTACTGCCCAAGCCGGCAGAAGAGTTCTGCTGACAGGAGGAGGAGAGACCTAGAGCTTGAGGAGGGTGATCATGTGTTTTTAAAGGTTACTCCCATCACAAGTAATTGGTAGGGCTATTAAAGGTTAAGAAACTCAATCTCGTTGTGGTGGGTCCTTTTCAAATCTTGCAAAAGATTGGTCCCCTTACATACCCAGATAGCCCTTCCACCTCATTTATCCAATATTCCATAATGTATTCCATGTTTCCCAACTCAGAAAATATGTCCATGATCCTTCTCACATCACAAGCTCAGAATCAGTTCAATTGAGGGAGGATCTAACTATTCCTACTAGGGCCAACACAGATTGTTGACCGAAGTGTCAAAACCCTGAGGAACAAGACCATTCCACTAGTGAAGGTAATTTGGGAGGGCAAAACACCTGAGGAAGCAACTTGGGAGAAAGAAGAAGAGCTTTGCCATCAATTTCCAGAACTCTTCAACTAAGGTAAAAGGTTGGTTACATACTTGGTTTGAATCAATTTTGAGGTCAAAATTGCTTGAAGGGGGGTAGATTGTAACATCCACTATTTTGAGTTTCTAATAATTCATTAAATAAAAAAATAGAGGTTTATGTATTAGTAATTAAAGGAAGGAAGTCTAAGAAATGAGGAGTTAAAACTTGGTTTAAAAAACCAGATTTTAGGTTTTTCACTCAAGCGAAATGAATTCGCTTGAGTGAATTATGCAGAAAGATGTTTAGGTTCAGTGTGCTGTAAAATTCGCTTGAAGTGAATGAAAATTCACTTGGAGCGAATGAAAATTCGCTTGAGCGAATGAAAATTCGCTCTAGTGAAAATAGTCCTGAGAGGGTACATTTTCTGGGTCATTTTCGCTCAAGCGAATCTTCGTAATTCCTGCATGCAAAATATCATTCGCTCAAGCGAAAATGTTCGCTTGAGCGAAAATGTTTCGCTTGAGCGAAAATCCACTTACCAAGCCTTATACGTTCCTTCTAGGGCTCCATTCTAATAATTCTTCTTCTTCTTTTCCTTCTATTACTAGAGAGAGACGAGAGGTTCTAGAGAGAGGGAGAACATTGGAAGGATCAAGGAAGGATTCCAACTCCAAAATCAAGGCTCCTTTGAGTTTCACAACCATTCCAACGCTCTTCTCTTCTCATTTCCACCAATCTCTTCAAGGTGAGTGTAACCACACACTCACTCCTAAGAGGAATATCCTTGCATGATCCCCTTTCCATCTCATTCACTTTCTTTTGTATGTTTAATGATGATTTTTGGAATGAATTAGATATTTATGCATGTTAGGATTTATTATTGGCCCAATTATTGTTTAAATAGAGATTTAGGTTTGGAAATGGCAAGAATTAGGTTACCTTATGAATTGTATTCTTGAATGATATGTTGATGGGTTTCTGGCAAGCGAACCAAAAATCCAGTAGTATAATAGTAAGAAGAGTTATCGTATCCACAGGGAACGGTCAATTCACGTAGACTGTGATCTAATTATCAAGGAGAAAACAATGATTTAAGAATATTGTTGCGGAATTGTAAATAACAGATTAAATATCAATGGAATTAGAAAGGAGAGTTCGAGACACTTTACTTGGATTAGGATTGAACTTCATCTCATCGCAACCACTCATGTATGTCGAGACTACCTACTATTTATAGGCTTTGAACTATAATGCTGTAGACAAACTATATAGCTTATGACCCCGAGTTACCAGACGCCACTTCACACTCAAAGGTAATCCATGCGGGCTCTCCCAGGCGACAGACTTACCCTCGGCTTATTTGTTTTCTTTATTCCGTTTGTAAAGAACTAATTGATAAACGCGGCCTACTCCTCTGGATGTACCTTCGCTAGAGTACTGTCACTACC
The DNA here is from genome assembly GCA_026901365.1 of Sesbania bispinosa. Lineage (NCBI taxonomy): Eukaryota > Viridiplantae > Streptophyta > Magnoliopsida > Fabales > Fabaceae > Sesbania > Sesbania bispinosa. The sequence continues at coordinate 203,549 of QLOH01000890.1, forward strand.
CATCACTCATTAGAATACACCCACGTTATCGCTTCTCCGGGGAGTGACAATCAACTAATCCTTTGCTATCGGTTTATCAATACCAAGCCTATCCTTTAGATGCCCTTCATTAGGATACTCACACTACCCATCAATCGTTAGCAACACCATGTTTCGGTCAGTGGTTAACCGAGTATTCTCATTCACTCAGAGGTTGAGTTTCCTATGTCTAGGCTCCCCCAAACTCAATCCTAGTCGTAACGTTAATTACAAACTAGCCTATAACTCCGACGCAAGCGCTAAAGTTAGGAATAAAACACAGAACGAGATTACCATCACTATAATTAGAGAACTGCATAAATAAATAGATAGAGTTCAACATAAACTTGGGAATGGAATCGATTACATTCAATCCTAATGGAGAGTTAACTACACGAGGTAGCCATACAAACCACCGAAGATGCTGGCACCATCTTCAATCCTTGTGCGTGCTCCTCCTCTCCTTCTCTAAACTTAGCTCTGGTGCATTATCACTGAAATAAGAGTGAATTACAATACTCGTGCACCCGGATTTGGTGCAAGAGGTTCCTATTTATAGACTAAGGAAAGACAAAGCAATTTGGGGAGAAATCTATCTAAAAACGGCAACAGGGAGCAAATCAGCGTGACCTGCGCTCCAGGCTGCCCTACAGCGCAGGATGGAGCGTAACTTCCAGAGAGTCTGCGCTTCACCTTGCGCTGTAGCGCAAGTAGCGTCATGCAGCTCCAACTTTCTCTTTTTAATCTTGATCTCTCCCCGAGACTGGTTTTGGCATATTTGTCTTTCCTTGTTTCCCTTTTCTTGATAAAATCCTTGCATTTATTGAGCAGTCTTTGATTTATTTGGGAAGCTTGTCTGCAAAATTCTTGATTGATTAGCAGTGATCTCCTCATTAATTACCTTAAATCTTCTTCAAATTTTCATTAAATGTCTTCAATCAATCTCAAATCTAGCAGATATCTCCCTCATTTAATGCTATCTATCCTTCAAATCAAATCTTTGCAATATCCTGCAAAAATCAGCAATATTTCTATCAAAATAGCATCAAATTCAAATCTCAGATTAATAAATACAATTTATCTAATATTTAATAAAAAGGGATTAAACTGGGGTAAAATTACCATTTTATCCTTGATAAGTGAACTAAAAAGTGCTCTAATTTATCAACTAATTTTCACTTATCAAAATACCCCCCAACTTAACTTCTTGCTTGTCCTCAAGCAAGAGACCTCTTTGCAATAAAAAATCAATTCTATTCCCAGTGTATTTCAAAAAATTAAAACAAATTCAAGGGACTATTCCTCAACTCCTTCCTAAGTAGCAGTCACTTTCCAAACATAAGAAAAACTCAAGATCAAGGGATGTTACCAATCATCAATTAGAATAGAAATACAAACATCAATCAAACTTTCTCAATAATAGCAATTAAAGCAGTAAGTAATAAACCAAGGAAATCTCTCATTCTCACGGGTAAGTGTTTCCCTCAATCTTATTCACCACTATTGAACAACTAGAATTGATAGTCGTTTCCAAGATCTGAACATGCAAGCAGTTAATATGGATCAAAAGGTCTTTCTTAGGTTGTAATGAGGTTGCGCTATCAAGAAATCATGGTTTTTCTGGATATTCAAGGAACACTTTGAATAGAGAGCATCTTGTGATTGTGCTTGGGACTTCTCTCAATTCACCTGGTCATGCTTGAATGGTCACCCTTTTCAGCTTGGCCTCATTGTTTGAGGTAATTCTCCCCCCAACTTATTCAATTCAACACTTTTGTGCAGATTTTTTTTTTACAGAAAGAATAACATAGAAACTTTATTTGTGGGGGAGGATCCTTCTTTTGTGATTTCTTGTGCCTTCTCTTGAATCTCTGTGACCAACCTCTTGTCCCATATTGTTGTAGTGCACCTTGCTCTCTATCCCAAGTGTTAAGGGACAAGCGATATTCAATGAATATGGTTAGGGTGCATATATCAAAGGAAATATTCAAGCTCAAATGAGCAATCAATAAATGGAAACATTAAATCAGGATTGGCTATTTGGCATTGAGCACAATATTAGAATCACAGAATATGCCTTTGTCACTTCCATATATTCTACAAGTAAGACAAAATTCAGAAACTCAAGCAATAACAGTTGACAAGCAACGGTGAAAAGCTCTCAATTTCAGTGTTTGGGCTCTCATCTCACCGGTTATGGCTAAAATTTCCTTGATAAAGAACTTAATGGATTTAATTAACTATCTTGATAGGTTCTCTTGAGAAGTACCCTGATCCTAACTGATTATGGAATTAATCACAAGACCCTATCATCTTTCCTAATCTGGTTAGTTAAACTACTTATTTACAGAGAATTTGGGAAAAGTTACCTTGATTCCTAATTTCCTAAGGTCCTAAAGATCCTAAAAATTTAAAAATTTAACAGAAAAACACAAAAACAACTGAATAAGTACTGCATAATATATAATGTATCAATGGAGAATTATATACAGTACATATCTAAAGAAAAGAAAAGAAAAAAGAAAATAAGAAAATAAAATGAAAAAGGAAAAAAAAAAAAAAGAAAAAGAAAAAGAAGGAAAAGCACCAAATAGGAAAGAAAAATCAGTCCTCGTGGTCCTGATCCATGTGAGCTACTCCATCCTCAGCTCCGGCTGCTCCATCCCCCCTGGGAAAATAGGCATGTCCCTAGGCCACTGTAAATAATCATGAAAGAATGCAGGGAGCATGGGTCCACACCAGCCTGATAATGACTACTCTGAAAGTGAATAGCGACACGGTGGAGAGTGGAAATCTGAGCCATCATGTGAGTGTGTTGGGCCCCAAGTCGCTGGGCCCAGATGGGAGCATCCATGTCTGCTGCTGGTGGTGTGGTGGTGGCTGCTGCTGCTCATCCTCAACTTGTAACTCTGCAGTTGCGATACAGTTGGCTTCAATATAAGCGCTGGTCATAGGTGGTATGATGCGAACCCTGGGGTTCACCTCCACACCCCTAGATATGCAGAGTGAGGTAATAAGAGAAGGGAAGCCAAGTCTGATCTTGGAGTTGGGTGTCCGATGCTCCAAAGCAGTAGCATAGTCTGTTATCTTCTAAGTGATGATCTGTGAGACGTCGATAACAACGTTGGTGAGAATGGAGTAGATGAGGTGGGCCATGGGCATAACCACATCTGAAACATGCCCAGTAGGATAAATGTTGGCCAGTATCAGTATTGTCCACATCTGTGAAATGCTCCTCATATCCTTCCTATAAATCCGAGCAGCATGTCGATATGCGTTCCTCTCAAAGGAACGCCCTGGTAAACAAAGTAGTTGAGCAGTCTCGATGTCGAGGGGATCATTATCGTTGACACCAACGACCTCCATCCTATCTTGGTATTGGCACTCCACCAGGTCTCTGTCCTCCTCTATGGGGTATGCTAGGAGTGTGTTGATTGCGTCGCAATCAAATCTGATCAGTTGTCCCCTCACATAAGACTCCTTCCTAATGTTAACGCCTTGGTCTCCAATGGCGTTAGCATAGAATTCCCTGACGATATCCGGGTCAAAGTAGCTGTCAGGGCGGCCCCAACGCCTCCTGTGAATCTCAGTGGAGAACTCCTCATACTCGCCTTCCTCAAGGACGACTGGTCGCTCCTTAATCAATTTGCAGTCGGCGATGTCCAGTGTAGGCTTCAAATTACTTGAGGTCCTTGAAGCGGTGAGGGTCGAACTCAGGTTCCCTCTGGAGGGCCCTTCCTCTTGGCACCCCCTGTGCCCTTCCTAGAGGAACTAGGAGCACCAACATTCTTTGTACGGGCCATCTGCAAACAGGAATAACTCAAAAAAGATCCTAACCACATGCAAACTAATTTAAAACATATATGAACAATCAGTTCTTTCCTAAAGGATCCTAAACTCCTAAATTCCTATCCTAGGCTATGCTCAAATAAAATAAAAATACAAAATTTCAATCTGTTAAAAAGAAGAAAACTATAAAAAACATACATGGTATAAGCTCAGAACTGAAAATGGGGCTGTATGAGTGAGAAAAGGCAGGCAAAGGTCAGAATCTCAGAGAACAGGCAAGGGGAAGAACGGAGGGAAGTTAAAAGTGAACTCACACGTTCAACTTTTTGAAATTTAAACAGCGCACCCTGCGCTACCACCTGCGCTGTAGCGCAGGGTGGAGCGCGCACTGCTTCAGAATATGAAGCGTGCCGCTGCGCTTCACCCTGCGCTACAACACAGGGTGAAGCGCAAAAGTCAGAGAGTCCAATTCTTTTATTTAATTCTGCGCTTCACCTGCGCTGTAGCGCAGGCTGAAGCGCAGATGTGCAGTATTCTCTCTGCTTCTGCTACTCCTACTTGATTCCATGCATTCCTTTTAAAATTTATATCCCCATTTTAACGATTTCCTAATTACACAAGTAAATCCTAAAACTAAAAATCAACAAAAGAAAATTAAAATGAAATTTAAAACTCACAAACACTGGGTTGCCTCCCAGGAAGCGCTTGTTTAACGTCTTTTAGCTCGACGCCTGGTTATGCAACCTCTTTATGGTGGCCTCAAGTGGAGGATGATGTTTGACTCCGTACCAGTTCTTCCTTTGAGCTCCCATCCTCCATGCCAATTTGTGAACCTTCCTTCATTGTCACTGTCTTCCTCAGTATCAGATGTTGATCGTTTTCTTCTCTCTGAACTTGAATTCCCAAGTTGACTCTGGGTGCTTTACCCTAATCCTAAGCTTCCTCAGAAATTCGGAGCCTGGCAGCTTTGAAGAATTTTTGGAAATAGCATCAGTTTGTTGTAACTTGGGTATACCCCTGTCAATATGAAACACAATGGTTTCATCCTTTGAGCTCAATGCATATTTCCCTCGATAAACATCAATTATCATCTTAGCAGCCTTCATGAAGGGTCTTCCTAAAATTAGGGGGACTTCAGTATCCTCCTCTTCTGTCTTTGTAACAAGGACCTTTTCTTCATGATGTTCCTCTTTTTGTTGGGCTGCTTTTTCTTCATCTTGATGAAGAGCTTCTCTTGAAGCAATTTTTCTTCAAAGATGATTTCTTTCTTCCCTCATCAAGCTCCTCCTCCTATGACTTGTTGCCATCAGTAGCAACCAAGTTGCATTGTTCCCTTAGATTGGTTTGGATTACAGCTGAGAAGTATTGCTGCTCGTGCTCTGCCATCTCAGTTGCCAACTGACCCACTTGGTTCTCTAGAGTCTTGATTGATGCCTCAATGGTTTTCTTGAATCCACTAAATCCTTGTACTAAGTCATCAATCTTTCCTTCCAAGGAATTCAATTTATCATATGTTGAGGGCAACTGTTGGTAAGGTGGCTGGTTCCTCCATTCTGATTCCAACCAGAGTTGGTTTGGTTATTTCTCCAACCTTGAGAGTACTGATTGCTGTTGTTGTTGGAGTAATTCCCTTGCCTTCCCTGGTTACTGTAACATCCCGCTAATTAAGACCTTAATTCATAGGAATATCATAACTTAAAGTAGAATGAAGAAAAGAATAGGTACAGGAAAGCTTAAGAGGCAAAAACTAAGGTTGTTGCTTGATGTTGGTTCTAAGCCTAATGACCTTGGTGCACTAAATGCAATATCTAGAGTTGTAGATGTCTGATTGAGGTAATTCCACTCTCACTTAGAAAGCTTATTTCCGGGCCTTCAGTTTGATAGGTTATGTAGGGTTTGGATGAAAATGCACCTTCAAACAGACTCATTTTCGCTCAAGCGCAGCTGAGCGAGGATATCAGCAAAAGGGAAAATTGCAATCTGGTTTTCTCGCTCGAGCTGAGCTCGAGCGCAGCCTGAGCGCAGAAAAACAGAGAGCAATTTGAGAAATTCAGCGAGCTGAGCTCAAGCGCAGCCTGAGCGAGAACTTGCGCTTGAGCTGCGCTCAAGCGAGGCTTGAGCGCAGGCCCGATCTCTGCACTTTAAAAACATAAGTTACGGTTTCTTTCTTGAATTCTTTCCGTTTCTTCTTCTTTTATTTAGAGAGAAAGAGCGGTTTCTAGAGAGAGGAACGCCTTGGGAACTTGGAGGAAGAGGATCAAAGCTAAGGCTCTCCAACCCTAGTCCTCCCCAACCTTCTTCCCTTCTCTTAGGGCTTCTATTGAGGTGGGTGTAACTCTCACTTGACTGTTCTGGATGTTGCCACTGCATGTTCCCCATTCTTTTTCCCCTTCCTTCTATGAATTAATGATATATGTGTAGTATGAACATATGAATTATGAATGTATTGATAATTGTATGTATTGAATTGCCAAAACCTTAGGATAGGTGATTGGATGATTCTGTATGATGGATTTGATTATGTTATTCTGGAATTCATGGGCCTTTGGCCATCACAGTCATGGAATTATGAATTTAAGAAATCATAGAGCTTTCGGGCTATCACAGGGTCTTTGACCATCACAGGCCTTCGGGCAAATTATTTAAGAACAACGGGGTAACCACATCGAACTCATGGCCAAGAGGGAGATGGGGTCCCCAATCACAGAATTATATTTAAATGCTATTTAAAATTTAATCATAGGTAACCTTGGACGACGGTCCTTGGTTACATGGCCGAGCGCTCATCACAGTCACGTTACAGAGAAAAGACCCCGGGTGTCGGGAACAACACCTCACAGCCATGCATTGCATCTTGATGATTGATTTTCTTTATGTTGAATTCTGTATCATTATCTCTATTATGTCTCTTAAATTTATATGTATGCCATGATGGTTCTTGGTTGCTTTCCCCCACACTGCACACACTGTTACACTCACTGGGACGTTGGTCTCACCCCATTCCATGGGAACAATATTTTTAGTGGTGCAGGATACTGATCAGAGCTATGACGAGTAGTAGATGGCATGTGAAGACCAGTAGTCTTATTGTTTATTTTACTTTGATGTTTTCATGTTGTTTAGAACCACTAGTGTTATTTGTTAAAGCTACTTTAGGAATCATTATGTTAGTTTAATATTTTTGTATTGGAGCCTTGATGGCAACATATGTTATTATTTCCTTGAGTTATATATGTATTGTTGGAGCTTTAGTAATTGTTGGGTTACTCAAGCGATGGTATTGTATGTCGATACGCGAAATGAATGAAATAATTTCACGAATTTGGAAATAGTGCTTCCAACAGGCATTATTTCTGAATTTAGAAATTAGGACGTTACATTTTGGTATCAGAGCAGTTCAATCCAGTTGGACTGTGGTTATGTGTTACTCCTTAAGTTAGTCATAATTTTATATGCATTATTAGGGAATTGATAGACTGATCACCTGGATATTTCTTAATGATGTGTATAGGGTCATGGCTAACGGTAGGAGGGGACGTCTTCGTGCCAATTCACCTCACCCTCACCGGATCAACCTCAGGATCCCGTGGCGGTGGCCCTTCAAATGCTCACCCAAATCATGGGGGAGCAAGCCGCCTCTAATGCCGCAGTACTTCAGGCCTTGCACAGGCAGTCCACCGGTACTCCTCCACCGGGGACAGTAGTAGATCCTTTTCTTCAGGGATTAACAGAATTCAGGAAACACCACCCTCCAGCCTTTAATGGGGCTTATGACCCAGCAGCAGCAGACTCCTGGCTTAATGCCATGAACAAGATCTTTGAGGTGATGGCTGTGCGGACGACCTGAAGGTGAGATTTGCTACCTACATGTTACAAGGAGAAGCAGAGAATTGGTGGAAGAATGCGAAGATCAGTTTGAACACTCCTGAAACCTTACTCTCTTGGGATGCATTCCAGAATGTATTCCTGGAGAAGTATTTCCCTGAACCAGTCAGGAAACAGAAAGAGCTAGAATTTCTCAATCTGAAGCAAGGCAACATGACCGTGGGCCAGTTTGTGGCCAAGTTTGAAGAACTCTCCAAGTATCACTCCCTGCTGCAAGCCAATCCTAATGAGGGTTGGAAATGTTCTCACTTGGAAGCGGGCCTCAAGCCCGAGATCAGGAAAATTGTGTCAGCCTTCCAGCTCAAGGATTCCCAGCCTTGGTGACCAAGTGTCTGGTCGTCGAGCAAAGTTTGGTGGATGAGGCGCCCAAGCCGGCAGCTAGGACTTGGGTTGAGAGTAAGAGGAAGAGAGATGATGCACCTGTCAGTAAGAATTTTCGACCTCAGTTCCAGGGAGGAAAGGGCAAGCAGGTCGCCCTTCCCTCCACTACAGCTTTTCCTACTTGTCCCAAGTGTGGCAAGCACCATCGGGGCGAGTGCCTGGCAGGACAACGAGTCTGTTTCTACTGTCGGGAACCAAATCATATGATTGGGGACTGCCCAAAGAAGAAGAAGGACCAGCCCCCCCAAGCTACCGGAAGGGTCTTTACCCTCAACGGTGAGATGGCAACTCAGGCCGATGATCTGATGCAAGGTACTTGTAATCTAAATGACACTCCTTTGATTGTACTGTATGATTCTGGAGCAACTCATTCCTTCATTTCTTGTGACTGTGTGGAAAGGATGAAATTGCATGCCACTCCTTTACCTTTTCATTTGAATGTCCATACCCCTGCTAAGGAAGCCATTCCCACTTCCTTAGTGTGTCTTGCATGTCCCTTAGAAATTCAAGGTAGGATCTTTGAAGTTGATTTGATTTGTTGCCATTGAAAAAACTTGATGTTATTTTGGGTATGAACTGGTTATCCCGTAACCAGGTCATGCTTGATTGTTGCAATAAAGAAATCGTGTTCCCTACTCTTCTTCCTTCCCCGAAGGAGAGGCCATCATATTTGTTATCTTGCTCCACTCAGATTTCTGAATGCCTGACTGATGGTAGTTATTGTTTTATATTACTGCTTTCCTCAACTGTAGAGTCGAAACCCGACCTAGACAGCATAGCCATTGTTAGGGAGTTCCAGGATGTTTTCCCTAGTGAGGTGACCACCTTACCTCCGGACCGAGAGACTGAGTTTTCCATAGACCTTGTGCCGGGCACAGGGCCTATTTCTAAGGCTCCCTATAGAATGTCACCCTTGGAGATGAGTGAACTTAAGAAGCAACTAGAGGAATTAATAGAGAAGCAGTTCATTAGGCCTAGTGTATCCCCTTGGGGAGCTCCAGTGCTCCTTGTCAAGAAGAAGAATGGTAGCATGAGGTTGTGTGTTGACTATAGGCAGTTGAACAAGGTAACAATTAAGAACAAATACCCCTTGCCTAGGATAGATGACCTGTTAGACCAGCTTAGAGGAGCAGCATATTTTCTAAGATAGACTTACGGTCAGGTTACCACCAGATAAGGATTAGGAGTGAGGATATTTCCAAAACTGCTTTTAGAACTAGATATGGGCATTATGAGTACTTGGTGATGCCTTTTGGTTTGACCAATGCTCCAGCAGTATTCATGGACTACATGAATCGGATCTTTAGGCCCTACTTGGATAAGTTTGTGGTTGTGTTCATCGACGACATTCTCATCTATTCTAAAACCTTAGAAGAACATGAGCAACATCTTAGAGTGGTTTTGGAAGTGTTGAGAGAGAAGAAACTGTTTGCTAACCCTGAGAAATGTGAGTTTTGGTTGGATAAAGTCCTTCCTAGGACATGTGATATCTAGTGAAGGTGTGTCGTGGACCCCAGTAAGATAGAGGCAGTGATTGGTTGGGAGAGGCCCAAATCAGTCACTGAGGTTAGGAGTTTCTTGGGATTAGCTGGGTATTATCGCAGATTTATTAGAGGTTTTTCCCAGTTGGCCTTACCTCTCACCCGACTGACTCGTAAGGGTCATGCTTTTGTTTGGGATGAGAAATGTGAGAAGAGTTTCAAGGAATTCAAGGAGAGGTTGACCACCACCCCGGTGTTGGTATTGCCGGACTTGTCCAAATCCTTTGAAGTGTATAGTGACGCTTCAGGAAAGGGATTAGGTTGTGTTTTGATGCAGGATAAGAAGGTAGTGGCTTATGGTTCTAGACAGCTTAGACCCCATGAGGAAAATTACCCAACCCATGACTTAGAGTTGGCTGCAGTAGTGTTTGCTCTTAAGGTGTGGAGGCATTACCTATATGGGGTGCAGTTTGAGGTTTTTAGTGATCACAAGAGCTTAAAGTACCTGTTTGACCAGAAAGAACTTAACATGAGACAGAGAAGGTGGATGGAATTTTTAAAGGACTATGATTTTGAACTTAAGTACCACCCAGGCAAGGCCAATGTAGTGGCTGACGCCCTAAGTAGGAAATCCCTGCATGCGTCATCATGATGGTGCATGAGCTAGAATTGTTAGAGAAGTTTAGGGATTTGAAACTTGAGGGGAACTATGAGGGAGATAGTATGAGACTCCATAGGCTAGAAGTGGTTAATGAGTTAAGGACAAGGATTAGAGAGGCTCAGATCTTAGACTTAGAACTCCAGTCCCGAAAGGGACAAACAGGATTTTCTGTATCAGGAGATGGGATGATTCTCTTCCAAGGGAGAGTCTGTATCCCTAAGGGGGGTAGTCTTAGAGAGGAGATTTTAGAGGAGGCTCATAAGAGCAAGTTCACGGTACATCCGGGTATTACCAAGATGTACCAAGACTTGAGGACCATGTTTTGGTGGGATGGAATGAAGAGAGAGATAGTTGAGTTTGTTTCTAGGTGTCTTGTATGCCAACAGGTTAAGATAGAACACCAAAAGCCCTCGGGTATGCTCAAACCATTAGAAATTCCCGAGTGGAAATGGGAAGCCATATCCATGGACTTTGTGATGGGATTTCCTAGAGTCCCAGCAGGCTTTGATGCCATTTGGGTGATTGTGGACCGGCTGACCAAGTCAGCTCATTTCTTACCAATCAAGGCAACCTACCCTTTGACCAAATTAGCAGAATTGTATATCAAGGAGATTGTGAAGCTTCATGGTGTACCTTCCAGCATAGTGTCAGATAGAGATCCCAGATTTACCTCTAGGTTTTGGAATGCCCTACACCAAGCCTTCGGTACTAAACTGAAGTTTAGCACCGCTTACCACCCTCAGACTGATGGGCAGTCTGAGAGAACAATCCAGACCTTAGAGGACATGCTTAGATCCTGTGTTTTGGAAGAGAAGGGTAGTTGGGATAAGTACCTACCTCTTATAGAGTTTGCCTATAACAACAGTTTCCATAGTAGTATAGGTATGGCACCCTATGAGGCGTTGTATGGTAGGAAGTGTAACTCACCTTTATGTTGGTGTGAGGTGGGAGAGAAAAGCTTTTTAGGACCAGAGTTGGTACAGATAACTACAGAAAAGATTAAGAGGATTAGGGAAAAGTTGGTAACTGCCCAGAACCGCCAGAAGTGTTATGCTGATAGGAGGCGGAAGGACCTAGAGTTTGAGGAAGGTGACCAAGTGTTTTTGAAAGTTACTCCCATCACTGGCATTGGAAGATCCATTAAAGCCAAAAAGTTAAATCCCCGTTTTGTCGGTCCTTTTCAAATATTGCAAAGGGTTGGTTCCCTTGCATACAAGATAGCCCTTCCACCCCATTTAGCCAACATCCATGATGTATTCCATGTCTCTCAGCTCAGAAAATACCTTCATGATCCTTCTCACGTCATAAGTTCAGAATCGGTACAATTGAGGGAGGATTTGACTATTCCCTCGAGGCCTGCACAGATTATTGACCGAAGTGTCAAAACCTTGAGGAATAAAATCATTCCGTTAGTGAAGGTGTTTTGGGAGGGTCAGACGCCAGAAGATGCAACTTGGGAGAAAGAGGAAGACCTCCGCTCCCAATTTCCAGAGTTATTCGTTTAAGGTAAGAAAGTTATTTTCTCCATTTTCTCCTTGCTCAACATTCTTTAGCCAATTTTGAGGACAAAATTGTTTTAAGGGGGTAGAATTGTAACATCCCGCTAATTAAGACCTTAATTCATAGGAATATCATAACTTAAAGTAGAATGAAGAAAAGAATAGGTACAGGAAAGCTTAAGAGGCAAAAACTAAGGTTGTTGCTTGATGTTGGTTCTAAGCCTAATGACCTTGGTGCACTAAATTGCAAATATCTAGAGTTGTAGATGTCCGATTGAGGTGATTCCACTCTCATTAGAAAGCTTATTTCCGGGGCTTCAGTTTGATAGGTTATATGATAGGGTTTGGATGAAAACTGCACCTTCAAAAGACTCATTTTTGCTCAAGCGCAGCCTGAGCGAGGATATCAGCAAGAAGGGAAAATTGCAATCTGGTTTCTCGCTCGAGCTGAGCTCGAGCGCAGCCTGAGCGCAGAAAAACAGAGCAATTTGAGAAATTCAGCTCGAGCTGAGCTCGAGCGCAGCCTGACCGCAGAAAAACAAAGAGCAATTTGAGAAATTCAGCTCGAGCTGCGCTCAAGCGCAGCCTGAGCGAGAACTTGCGCTTGAGCTGCGCTCAAGCGAAGCTTGAGCGCAGGCCCGATCTCTGCACTTTAAAAACATAAGTTACGGTTTCTTTCTTGAATTCTTTCCGTTTCATCTTCATTTTAGAGAGAGAAAGAGAGGTTTCTAGAGAGAGAACGCCTTGGGAACTTGGAGGAAGAGGATCAAAGCTAAGGCTCTCCAACCCTAGTCCTCCCCAACCTTCTTCCCTTCTCTTAGGGCTTCTATTGAGGTGGGTGTAACTCTCACTTGACTGTTCTGGATGTTGCCACTGCATGTTCCCCATTCTTTTTCCCCTTTCCTTCTATGAATTAATGATATATGTGTAGTATGAACATATGAATTATGAATGTATTGATAATTGTATGTATTGAATTGCCAAAACCTTAGGATAGGTGATTGGATGATTCTGTATGATGGATTTGATTATGTTATTCTGGAATTCATGGGCCTTTGGCCATCACAGTCATGGAATTATGAATTTAAGAAATCATAGAGCTTTCGGGCTATCACAGGGTCTTTGACCATCACAGGCCTTCGGGCAAATTATTTAAGAACAACGGGGTAACCACATCGAACTCATGGCCAAGAGGGAGATGGGGTCCCCAATCACAGAATTATATTTAAATGCTATTTAAAATTTAATCATAGGTAACCTTGGACGACGATCCTTGGTTACATGGCCGAGCGCTCATCACAGTCACGTTACAGAGAAAAGACCCCGGGTGTCGGGAACAACACCTCACACAGCCATGCATTGCATCTTGATGATTGATTTTCTTTATGTTGAATTTTGTATCATTACCTCTATTATGTCTCTTAAATTTATATGTATGCCATGATGGTTCTTGGTTGCTTTCCCCCACACTGCACACACTATTACACTCACTGGGACGTTGGTCTCACCCCATTCTATGGGAACAATATTTTAATGGTGCAGGATACTGATCAGAGCTATGACGAGTAGTAGATGGCATGTGAAGACCAGTAGTCTTATTGTTTATTTTACTTTGATGTTTTTCATGTTGTTTAGAACCACTAGTGTTATTTGTTAAAGCTACTTTAGGAATTATTATGTTAGTTTAATATTTTTGTATTGGAGCCTTGATGGCAACAGTATGTTATTATTTCCTTGAGTTATATATGTATTGTTGGAGCTTTAGTAATTGTTGGGTTACTCAAGCGATGGTATTGTATGTCGATACGCGAAATGAATGAAATAATTTCACGAATTTGGAAATAGTGCTTCCAACAGGCATTATTTCTGAATTTAGAAATTAGGACGTTACAGTTACCCATGTAGTTGACTTGCTCTGCTCTGGCTGTATTTCTTGGGTAGCACATTGACCATTTTGATGGTCACCTCCACAGAAGTCGCAAATCAATGGTTGGGCTTGGATGGGTTGTGAATAGACAGCTTTGAGTTGTTGAGGGAGTGCCTTCAATGTCTCAGTGAGTGCTTCTATTTGACATTTGATGAGCTTATTCTCAGCTAAAAGATCATCACTTTGATTAAGTTCAAGCATCCTTTCTTTGGTACTTGTGCAGGCTGTCTTCCACTTTGAGCTTGTTGATCATTCTGAGCAAAATTTTTGATGATTTCTAGAGCTCGATCAACTTCTGCGGATAAGATTGTTCCTCCTACTGCAACATCTATAAATGATTTAGAGTCTGAACGCAGTCCCTTGCAGAATATATTGAGTTGGGCTATGTCTTTATAGCCATGATTGGGACACTTGCGCAACATAGATTTGAATCTCTCCCAAGCTTTACAAGTGGTTCATCAATCCCTTGTCTGATTGTGGAAATATCTGCATTGGCTTCAATCTGCTTCCCTGGTGGGAAGAATCTTGTCAAGAATTTCTCCTCAACCACACCCCAATTGGTTAGACTTTGATTTGGGTGTGATTGCAGCCATTCCTTAGCTTTACCTATCAAAGAGAAAGGAAACAAGCGTAAGTAAACAGATTCCAAACTACCTTCACCGAAACCCATAGTACCAATCAATTCATAAAAGTTAGAGAGATGAGTATTTGGATTTTCATGATCCAATCCAGAGATTTGATGTGCACTAATGAGATTAAGATGTTCAGTCTTCAACTCCAAAGCTCTTGCATTTGGTGGTAACACAATGCTGGAGAAGTGACGTGGTCCTTGATGGGAGATGTAATCTCCAAGTCTCCTTCTTGGAGCTTCTTCTTTTGCCATGTTTTTGGGTTCTTCAACAAGGATTCTCCTTCTTCTCCTTCTCGAGTTTCTACCTCTGTTCCTTCGCGACGTCCTTTCTATTTCCGGGTCGAACTGTAATTGATTGGGAGACGCCTCACCTCTCAGAAGCATAAACAAGAAACTTGAAAAAGTTAAGTGTTGAAGAGATTTTTATAATAGTAGAAAAGCAATAAAATTCCTAATATAATAAGTCCTAAAAATAATAAAAAAATAAATAGAAAACCTAAAAAACAAATAAACAAAATCCTAAAATAATTAAAAGAAAACTTGATAACTAGACCGCCAAGGTCTACACAAATTGGAAACCGTTCCCAGGCAACGGCGCCAAAAATACTTGATGGGTTTCTGGCAAGCGAACCAAAAATTCAGTAGTATAATAGTAAGAAGAGTTATCATATCCACAAGGAACGGTCAATTCACGCAGACTGTGATCTAATTATCAAGGAGAAAACAATGATTTGAGAATATTGTTGCGGAATAATAAATAACAGATTAAATATCAATGGAATTAGAAAGGAAGAGTTAGAGACACTTTACTCGGATTAGGATTGAATTTCATCTCATCGCACCCCTCATGTATGACGAGACTACCTACTGATAAGTGAAAATTAGCTGATAAATTAGAGCACTTTTTAGTTCACTTATCAAGGATAAAATGATAATTTTGCCCTAATTTAATCTCTTTTTATTAAATATTAGATAAATTATATTTATTAATCTTAGATTTGAATTTGATGCTATTTTGATAGAAATATTGCTGATTTTTGCAGGATATTGCAAAGATTTGATTTGAAGGATAGATAGCATCAAATGAGGAGATATCTGCAAGATTGAAATTGATTAAAGATATTTAATGAAGATTTAAAGAAGATTTGAGATCATTAATGAGGAGATCACTGCCAATCAATCAAAGATTCTGCAGACAAGCTTCCCAAATAAATCAAGGATTGCTCAATAAATGCAAGGATATCATCAAATAAAGGGAAACAAGGAAAGACAAATATGCCAAAACCAGTCTCGGGGAGAGATCAAGATTAAAAAGAGAAAGTTGGAGCAGTAGGACCCTACATGCGCTTCACCTGCGCTACAGCGCAGGTTGAAGCGCAGAATCTCTGGAAGTTGCGCTCAATCCTGCGCTATAGCGCAGCCTGGAGCGCAACTCATGCTGATTTGTTCCCTGTTGCCATTTTTAGATAGATTTCTCCCCAATTTGCGTTGTCTTTCCTTAGTTTATAAATAGGAACCTCTTGCACCATTCCAATGTGCACGATCATTATAATCCAGTCTATATTTCAGTGATAATGTACCAGAGCTAAGTTTAGAGTAGGAGAGGAGGAACGCTTCACAAGGATTGAAGATGGTGACAACATCTTCGGTGGTTTGTATGGCTACCTTGTGTAGTTAACTCTCCATTAGGATTGGATGTAATTGATTCTATCCCCAAGTGTATGTAAACTCTATATATATTATTTCTGTGCTCTCTGTCTATAATATTGGTAATCTTATTCTGTACTTAATTCCTAATTCCCACGCTTGCGTCTGGAGTTATAGGCTAGTCTTAACTTAGTTAGTTTTGACTAGGATTGAGAGTGGGGGGGCGGATTTTGAAGAAACTCACTCTCTGATTGGATAAGAGGACTCGGTAGCCAGGGTTCCTTTACGGGGGCGTTGCTTATGATTGATGGGTAGTGTGAGTACTCTAATGAAGGGCGTTCCAATATGTTAGGCATGGTTTTTGAATTACCGATAGCAAAGGATTTTTGATTATGAATCCAGGAAGCGAGAGGTGGGTATATCTATTGAGCGATGGGTAGTGACAGTACTCTAGTGAAGGTATACTTTATTTGTTAGGCCGCGTATTTCAATTAGTCCTTTACAAACTGAACAAAAGAGAGCGAAATAAGCCGAGGGTAAGTTTGTCGCCTGGGAGAGCCCACGTGGATTACCTTTGAGTGTGTGAGGCCGCTGGTAACTCGGGGTCTTAGCAATAAAGTTTGTCTACAGTATTTAGAGTAAACCTAAACTAATAAATAGTTTTTACATGCACAAGGGTGAGATGATATGAAGTCTAATCCTAATCCAAGTAAAGTGTCTCTAACTCTTCCTTTCTAATTCCAATTGATATTTACTTTCAATTTACAATTCCGTAACTATACTCTCTAAACCGTGTTTTCTCTTGATAAATAGATCACAGTCTACATAGACTAACCGTTCCCTGTGGATACGATACTTTCTTACTATTATACTGCTGGATTTGTGGTTCGCTTGCCAGAAACCCATCAAGTATTTTTGGCGTCGTTGCCGGGGAACGGTTTTCAATTTGTGTAGACCTTGGCGGTCTAGTTATCAAGCTTTTTTTTTTTTATTATTATCTTAGGAATTTATTTTTCTTTTTTTAGGATTTCTATTTTTTATCATAATTATAAAAATCTCTTCAACACTTACCCTTTTTCAAGTTTCTTGTGTATGCTTCTGAGAGGTCAGAAGTCTCCTAATCAACTTCAGTTCGACCCGAAAATAGAAAGGACGTCGCGAAGGAACAGAGGTAGAAACTCGAAGAGGAGAAGAAGGAGGATACTTGTTGAAGAAACCAAAAATATGGCAGAAGAGGAAACTCCAAGAAGGAGGACATTAGGAGATTACATCTCCCATCAAGCACCACGTCACTTCTCCAGCATTGTATTACCACCCAATGCAAGAGCTTTGGAGTTGAAGACTGCACATCTTAATCTCATCAGCGCCCATTAATTCGCTGGATTGGATCATGAAAATCCAAATTCTCATCTCTCTCATTTTTATGAATTGATTGGTACTATGGGTTTCGATGACGGTAGTTTGGAATCTGTTTACTTACACTTGTTTCCTTTCTCTTTGATAGGTAAAGCTAAGGAATGGCTGCAATCACACCCAAATCAAAGTTTAACTAATTGGGGTGTGGTTGAGGAAAAATTCTTGTTAAGGTTCTTCCCACCAGGGAAGCAAATTGAAGCCAAAGCAGATATTTCCACATTCAGACAAGGGAATGATGAACCACTTTGTGAAGCTTGGGAGAGATTCAAATCTTTGCTGCGCAAGTGTCCCAACCATGGCTTTGAAGACATAGCCCAACTTAATATGTTTCGCAAGGGACTGCGTTCAGACTCCAAATCATTCATAGATGTTGCAGTAGGAGGAACAATCTTATCCGCAGAAGTTGATCAAGCTCTAGAGATTATCAACAATTTTGCACAGAATGATCAACAAACTCGAAGTGGAAGACCGCCTGCACAATTGCCAAAAGGGATGCTTGAACTTAATCAAAGTGATGCTCTATTAGCAGAGAATAAGCTCATCAAACGTCAAATAGAAGCACCCACTGAGACATTGAAGGCACTCTCTCAACAACTCAAAGCTGTCTACTCACAACCCATCCAAGCCCAACCATTGGTTTGCGATTTCTGTGGAGGAGTCCATCAGAAGGTCAATGTGCTACCCAAAAATATAGCAAGAGCAAGTCAACTACATGGGTAATCAGGGGAGGCAAGGGAATTTCTCTAACAACAACAACAATCAGTACTCTTAAGGTTGCAGAAATAACCAAACCAACTCTGGTTGGAATCAGAATGGAGGAAGGCAACCACCCTACCAACAGCAGCCCTCAACATATGATAATTGAATTCTTTGGAGGGTAAGATTGATGAATTAGTGCAAGGATTTAGTGGATTCAAGAAAACCACTGAGGCATCAATCAAGACTCTAGAGAATCAAGTGGGTCAATTAGCAAATGAGATGGCAGAGCACAGGCAGCAACACTTCTCTGCGGTGACCCAAACCAATCCATAGGAACAATGCAACTTGATTGATTGCTACCGATGGCAACAAGTCGGAGGAGGAGCTTGATGAGGAAGAAGAAATCATCTTCGAGGAACAACTGCTTCAAGAGGAAGCTATTCATCAAGATGAAGAAAAAGCAGCCCAAAAAGAGGAACCTCATGAAGAGAAGGTCTTGGTTACAAGTAAGTCACTTGACCCAGGTAGGTTTACTATACCTGTTTCTATTGGTAATCTACCCTCTACTCATTCTTTATTGGATCTGGGAGCGAGCATCAATTTTATGCCGCTATCATATTTTAACAAGTTGAGTAATGTGAAGGTCAAGCCTGCTAATGTGAGATTGCTTCTTGCAAATAAGTCTGCTCAAAGCCTATATGGAATACTAGAGGATATTTCAATAAGAGTAGACAAATTTGCATATGTGGTAGATTTCTACATTGCAGAACAGAAGAGGAGGATACTGAAGTCCCCCTGATTTTAGGAAACCATTCATGAAGGCTGCAAAAATGATAATTGATGTTGATCGAGGGAAATATGCATTGAGCTCAAAGGATGAAACCATTGTGTTTCATATTGACAGGGGTATACCCCAGTTACAAAAAATTGATGCTATTTCCAAAAACTCTTCAAAACTGCCAGGCTCCGGATTTCTGAGGAAGCCTAGGATGAGGGTAAAACACCTGAGACAACTTGGGAGTTCAAGCTCAAAAGGAGAAAGAGATCAACATCTGATACTGAGGAAGACAGTGACAATGAAGGAAGGGTCACAGATTGGCATGGAGGATGGGAACTCAAAGGGAGGACTGGTATGGAGTCAAACATCATCCTCCACTTGAGCCCACCATCAAAGAGGTTGCGCAACCAGGCGTCGAGCTAAAAGACGTTAAACAAGCGCTTCCTGGGAGGCAACCCAGTGTTTGTGAGTTTTATTTTCATTTTCATTTTTCTTTTTGTTAATTTATAGTTTTAGGTATTACCTGTGTAATTAGGAAATTGTTAAATTGGGGATATAAATTTAAAAGGAATGCATGGAATTAAGTAGGAGTAGCAGAAGCAGAGAGAATACTGCACATCTGCGCTTCAGGCTGCGCTATAGCGCAGGATGAAGCGCAACATTTACTGGAAATAAAGGACTCTCTGGTTTTTGCGTTTCACCCCGCGCTATAGCGCAGGGTGAAGCGCGCGGCACGCTTCAACTTCTGAAGCAGTGTGCGCTCAAACCTGCCCTATAGCGCAGGGAACGCTGTTTTAAATTTCGAATTTTGGAACGAGGAAGTTCATTTCGAACTTCCCTCCGATTCCTTCCCTCGCTTTTCTCTGATATTCTTAACCCTTTCCTTGCCTGTTTCTCACTCATATAGCCTCATTTTCAGTTTCCGACTTCACACCAGGTATGTTTTTATGCTTTTCTTCCTTTCTAACGGATTAGAATTTTGATTTTTTATTTATTTGAGCATAGCCTTAGGATAGGAAGATTAGGAGTTTTAGGACCCTTTAGGAAAGAAATAATTGATTATAAATGTTTAAAAAAATAGTTTGCATGTGGTTAGGATCTTTTGTGAGACATTCTTGTTTGCTTAGGTGGTATTTTTCAAAGTGCTCAATAATTTCTGCAAATTATTTTTGTTTATGCATGTGTGATTAATTAATTACTTTAATATTTTTGCATGCCCTTACAAAAATAATTATGCCATATTGCATGTTACTGATGACATGGTTTTGAGCATGAGTTCAATTCTCACTTTTGCCAGATTAGGACTGTTTAGGACTTGCTTTAACTGATCACTTTAGCATGTCTTAATTAATTAATTGGCATTTATTGGGTAACAATTAAAATCAAAATTTTATGCACAATTGTTTGATTAATTGCTCTAATTTTTGAAATTAAATTGGCCATTTATTTCATAATTATGAGTAATTAAATTTATGATGCATAAATAATTTTGATTTGTTTCTCTTTTGCAGATGGCTCGTATAAAGAATGTAAGTGTTCCCAGTTCCTCCAGGAAGAACACAAGGGGTGCCAAGAAGAAGGCCTCCCAGAGGGCACCTGCTTTTGACCCTCACCGCTTCAGGGACCTCAAGTCCTTTGAAGCATATACTGACATATCTGATTGCAAGTTCATCCTGGAGAGACCGGTCCAGCTCGAGGAGGGAGAGTATGAGGACTTTGCTGTAGAGATCCACAGGAGAGGTTGGGATCGCCTTAGTCGCCCTGACGACTATTTGATCCTGATATTGTGAGGGAGTTCTACGCCAATGCTATAGGGAGCACCGCGTTAACCCCAAGAGGAGTCCTACGTTCGAGGACAGGTTATTAGGTTTGATTGCGATGCAATCAACGCATTTCTGGGAGACCCTGTTGATCAAGACCTCGTGGAGTGTCAGTACCACGAGAGGATGACGTTGTGGGGCTGTAGAGCAATGACCCCCTAGACCTTGAGACTGCTCAGCTGTTGTGCTTATCAGGGCGTTCCTTTGAGAGGAATGCACAGAGGGAGGTTGCCCGGATACACAGGCATGACATGAGGAGTATTACTAGGATGTGGACAGTACTGACGCTGGCCAACATACATCCTACCGGGCACGCCTATGACATTATTATGCTAGTGGCCCATCTCATTTACTGCATCCTCACTGGCGCCACAATAGATATCTCGCAGGTCATCACCAGCAGGATAGTCTACTTTACATCTGTCGTCTCCCACAGGACCCCTGCGTCCAAGATGAGGCTTGGTTTTCCTTCTTCATCACTTCACTTTACAGAGCTATGGGTGTGGAGGTGAACCCTAGGGTTCGCATCCTACCACCTATGACCAGAGCTTACATTGACGCCTACTGCATCCCACCAGAGGAGTTAGAGGGTGAAGACCAGCCACCACCACCAGCAGCAGCAGACATGGTAGCTCCAGTCTGGGCCCACCAACTTGAGGCCCAGAACACTCACATGATGGCTCAGATGTCCATTCTCTATCGTGCCGTTGTACACTTTCAGAACACTCACCATCAGGCCGGTATGGACCCCATGCTCCCTGCGTTCTTTCATAACTACCTACAGTGGCCTCGGGACAGGCCTATTTCCCCAGGGGGATGGAGCAGCCGGAGCTGAGGATGGAGCGGCTCACATGGATCAGGACCACGAGGACTGATATTTTTTCTTTCCTATTTGGTTCTTTTCCTTCTTTTCTTTTCCTTTTTCTTTTATTTTCTTATTTTTCTTCTTTATTTCTTATTTTTATTTTCTTTTGATATGTACTGTATCTAATTCTCACTGATACTTATATTATGCAGTTCTTATCCAGTTATTTTTGTGTTTTTCTATTAAATTTTTAAAATTTTTAGGACCTTAGCAATCAAGGTAACTTTTTCCATATTCTCTGTAAATAAGTAGTTTAACTAACCAATTTAGGAAAGATAATAGGGTCTTGTGATTAACTCCATAATCAATTAGGATTAGGGTACTTCTCAAGAGAACATATCATGATAGTTAATTAAACCCATTAAGTGCTTTATCAAGGAAATTTTAGCCATAACCGGTGAGATGAGAGCCCAAACACTTAAATTGAGAGCTTTTCACCGCTGCTTGTCAACTGTTATTGCTTGAGTTTCTGAATTTTGTCTTGCTTGTAGAAGATATGGAAGTGATAAAGGCATATTTTGTGATTCTAATATTGTGCTCAGTGCCAAAAAGCCAACCCTGATTTAATATTTCCATTTATTGATTGCCCATTTGAGCTTGAATATTTCCTTTGATGCACCCTAACCATATTCATTGAATATCACCTATCCCTTAACACTTGGGATAGAGAGCAAGGTGCACCACAAAAATATGGGACAAGAGGTTGGTCACAAGAGATTCAAGAGAAGGCACAAGAATCACAAAAGAAGGATCCTCCCACAAAAATTTCTATGTTATGTTTTCTGCAAAAAAAAAAATCTGCACAAAAGTGTGGAATTGAATAAGTTGGGGGGAGAATTTCTTCAAAATAATGAGGCCAAGCTGAAAAAGGGTGACCATTCAAGAATGACCAGGTGAATTGAGAGAAGTCCCAAGCACAATCACAAATGCTCTCTATTCAAAGTTTTCTTGGAATATCCAGAAAAATCATGATTTCTTGATAGTCCAGCCTCATTACAACCTACGAAATACCTTTTGATCCATATTAACTGCTTGCAGGTTCAGATCTTGGAAACGACTATCAATTCTAGTTGTTCAACAGTGGTGACAAAGATTGAGGGAAACACTTACCCGTAAGAATGAGAGATTTCCTTGGTTTATCACTTACTTCTTTAATTGCTACTATGAGAAAGTTTAATTGATGTTTCTATTTCTATTCTGATTGATGTATGGTAACATCCCTTGACCTTGAGTTTTTCTTATGATTGGGAAGTGACTTCTACTTAGGAAAGAGTTGAGGAATAGTTCCTTGAATTTGTTTTTAATATTAGGAATACACTGGGAATAGAATTGATTTTTGATGGCAAAGAGGTCTCTTGCTTGAGACAAGCAAGAAGTTAAGTAGGGGGGATTTTGATAGGTGAAAATTAGTTGATAAATTAGAGAACTTTTAGTTCACTTATCACGGATAAAATGATAATTTTGCCCCAATTTAATCCCTTTTTATTAATATTAGATAAATTTATTTATAATCTTAGATTTGAATTTGATGCTATTATGAGGAAGATATCTGCAAGATTTGAGATTGATTGAAGATATTTAAAGAAGAGATTTAAAGAAGATTTGAGATCATTAATGAGGAGATCACTTCCAATCAATCAAGGATTCTGCAGACAAGCTTCCCAAATAAATCAAGGATTGCTCAATAAATGCAAGGATATCATCAAATAAAGGGAAACAAGGAAAGACAAATATGCCAAAATCAGTCTCGGGGAGAGTCAAGATTAAAAAGAGAAAGTTCGAGCAGCAGGACGCTACCTGCGCTTCACCTGCGCTTCACCTTGCGCTACAGCACAGGGTGAAGCGCGGACTCTCTGGAAGTTGCGCTCAATCCTGCGCTATAGCGCAGCCTGGAGCGCAGCTTACGCTGATTTGTTCCCTGTTGCCATTTTTAGATAGATTTCTCCCCAATTTGCGTTGTCTTTCCTTAATCTATAAATAGGAACCTCTTGCACCAATTCCAATGTGCACGATCATTGTAATCTAGTCTATATTTCAGTGATAATGTACCAGAGCTAAGTTTAGAGTAGGAGAGGAGGAGCGCTTCACAAGGATTGAAGATGGTGACAACATCTTCGGTGGTTTGTATGGCTACCTTGTGTAGTTAACTCTCCATTACGATTGGATGTAATTGATTCTATCCCCAAGTGTATGTAAACTCTATATTATTATTTCTGTGCTCTCTGTCTATAATATTGGTAATCTTATTATGTACTTAATTCCTAATTCTCACGCTTGCGTCTGAAGTTATAGGCTAGTATTAACTTAGTTAGTTTTGACTAGGATTGAGAGTGGGGGAGCGAATTTTGAAGAAACTCACTCTCATTGGATAAGAGGACTCGGTAGCCAGGGTTCCTTTACGGGGGCGTTGCTTATGATTGATGGGTAGTGTGAGTACTCTAATGAAGGGCGTTCCAATATGTTAGGCATGATTTTTGAATTACCGATAGCAAAGGATTAGTTGATTGTGAATCCAGGAAGCGAGAGGTGGGTATATCTAATGAGCGATGGGTAGTGACAGTACTCTAGTGAAGGTATACTTTATTTGGTAGGCCGCGTATTTCAATTAGTCCTTTACAAACTGAAAATAAGAGAGCGAAATAAGCCGAGGGTAAGTCTGTCGTCTGAGAGAGCCCACATAGATTACCTTTGAGTGTGTGAGGCCGCTGGTAACTCGGGGTCTTAGCAATAAAGTTTGTCTACAGTATTATAGAGTAAACCTAAACTAATAAATAGTTTTTACATGCACAAAGGGTGAGATGATATGAAGTCCAATCCTAATCCAAGTAAAGTGTCTCTAACTCTTCCTTTCTAATTCCAATTGATATTTACTTTCTATTTACAAATCCACAAATATACTCTCTAAACCGTGTTTTCTCTTGATAAATAGATCACAGTCTACATAGATTAACCGTTCCCTATGGATACGATACTTTCTTACTATATACTGCTGGATTTGTGGTTCGCTTGCCAGAAACCCATCACCTACTATTTATAGGCTTTGAACTATAACGCTGTAGACAAACAATATAGCTTATGACCCCAAGTTACCAGGCGCCACTCACACTCAAAGGTAATCCATGCGGGCTCTCCCAGGCGACAGACTTACCCTCGGCTTATTTTGTTTCTTTATTTAGTTTGTAAGGAACTAATTGATAAATGTGGCCTACTCCTCTGGATGTACCTTCACTAGAGTACTGTCACTACCCATCACTCATTAGAATACACCACGTTATCGCTTCCGGGATTGACAATCAACTAATCCTTTGCTATCACTTTATCAATACCAAGCCTATCCTTTAGATGCCCTTCATTAGGATACTCAGACTACCCATCAATCATTAGCAACACCCATGTTTCGGTCAGTGGTTAACCGAGTATTCTCATTCACTCAGAGGTTGAGTTTCCTATGTCTAGGCTCCCCCAAACTCAATCCTAGTCGTAACGTTAATTACAAACAAGCCTATAACGCCGGCGCAAGTGCGAAAGTTAGGAATAAAGCACAGAACGAGATTACCAGCACTATAATTAGGGAACTGCATAAATAAATAGATAGAGTTCAACATACACTTGGGAATGGAATCAATTACATTCAATCCTAACGGAGAGTTAACTACACGAGGTAGCCATACAAACCACCGAAGATGTTGTCACCATCTTCAATCCTTGTGAAGCGCTCCTCCTCTCTTACTCTTAACTTAGCTCTGGTGCATTATCACTGATATAAGACTGAATTACAATAATCGTGCACCGGAATTTGGTGCAAGAGGTTCCTATTTATAGACTAAGGAAAGACAAAGCAATTTGGGGAGAAATCTATCTAAAAAAGGCAACAAGGAGCAAATCAGCGTGACCGGCGCTCTAGGATGCGCTATAGCACAGGATGGAGCGCAACTTCCAAAGTCTGCGCTTCACCTGCGTTGTAGCGCAGGTAGCGTCCTGCAGCTCCAACTTTCTCTTTTTAATCTTGATCTCTCCCGAGATTGGTTTTGGCAGATTTGTCTTTCCTTGTTTCCCTTTTCTTGATAAAATCCTTGCATTTATTGAGCAATCTTTGATTTATTTTGGAAGTTTATCTGCAGAATCCTTGATTGATTGGCAGTGATCTCCTCATTAATTGCCTTAAATCTTCTTCAAATCTTCATTAATATCTTCAATCAATCTCAAATCTTGCAGATATCTCCCTCATTTAATGTTATCTCTCCTTCAAATCAAATCTTTGCAATATCTTGCAAAAATCAGCAATATTTCTATCAAAATATAATCAAATTCAAATCTCAGATTAATAAATACAATTTATCTAATATTAATAAAAGGGGATTAAACTGGGGCAAAATTACCATTTTATCCTTGATAAGTGAACTAAAAAGTGCTCTAATTTATCAACTAATTTTCACTTATCATATGTATGTTATGATTTTGATGAATTGGAGTATGTTTGATGAATAAGACATGATTGGGGTCTTTGGCCCTTGGTAAAGGTTAAGGTCTTCATGGCCTTGGGAATGGTTTTAGGTAAGGTCTTTCGACCTTCGGAGACGACGGTTTCCGTTAGTCTGAGCTCAGTCTAGCCTAAGGGAAAGGTTAAATCCATGGTTCATAATTCAGTTTATGATAATTGTTATGATTATAGAAGTTATCATGTTTATGTTTAATGAATCATTTGTTTTGTTCCTTAAAATTATAATATGTAATGTTGTCTATTGCTATGTTTGCACCTTGTTACCTCACTGGGACGTTAGTCTCACCCACACGTTGTGGGAACTTATATTTCAGATGTGCAGGGACCTACACCGGGTCATGGGAGCTAGTAGGAGGAAGTGGTCATGTTATGGATTTTTGTTATGTTTTGTATATATATTTATGCGAATAGTAGCACTTATAGATGTAGATATGATGGAGGAGTATTTTGAGTAGAATAGAGTAGTACATGTACACCTATTAAACTGACTGTGTTATCCAAGATGCATGTATAACTATATTCTACATCTTTTGTATTTTGGGATATAATCGGGCTATGATGTAAACTTTTGTATATATGCAAATATGCAAAGTAGTATCTTTTATGTCAGTGGATATACAACTTATATGTTTGTTGGGCAATGTAAGTTATATCTCTTAGTTTGATATCCAAATGGACGAAATAATTTGTATATTTTGAAAATTTTGCTTCCAACAGACATTATTTCTGAAATTTAAAATTAGGACGTTACAGACAGCCTGGCCGTCGCTACTAAAATTAAATGTAGTGACGGCTCGACCATCGCTAACTTTAGCGACAATTTTGTGTCTGTAGCCTGGCCTAGCCGATCGACTTCTCCTTTCTTCTTTCTCTTTCTTCTTCCGTTCTTCTCTTCTCCCCCGTCGCGGACTCGCCGGAAATTCGT
This sequence comes from Sesbania bispinosa, assembly GCA_026901365.1. Classification (NCBI taxonomy): domain Eukaryota; kingdom Viridiplantae; phylum Streptophyta; class Magnoliopsida; order Fabales; family Fabaceae; genus Sesbania; species Sesbania bispinosa. The sequence continues at coordinate 230,472 of QLOH01000890.1, forward strand.
CCCTTAAGCTCTCCCCACTGTCCCTCAAGCTCTCTTTCTCTTCAACCTCTACCTCTCCCTAAACTCTTCAATCTCACCGATTATTTTTGTGAAACAACCACTTTTTTATAAAGGGGAGGAGGTGGACGGCGACCTACCACCGTGGGAGGACATTGCTGGCTGTGAACTCCATCGTGGGCATCGAACTGGTACTGTTTTCACTCCCATGTGTGATGTAACTGTTTGTAATTTGCTTACTTGAATTTTTTGTTAGTGGAGAGCTAAGCTCAATAGGTGAGACCCTATGAAGGGTGTTGATTATGTGCTGATAATGTAAATTATGCATGTGTTGTTTGTTGTTTGTTAGTAGAAAGCTGAGCTCAATAGGTGAGACCCTATGAAGGGTGTTGGTTGTGTGCTGATAATATAGAATTGTGCATGTGTTTGTGTTGTGATATGTGAAACTGTTATGCTGAAACTATATAATTGTTGAATTATAGACAAATGGATCGTACATTGATGTATGATAAGATTGATCCTTCTGGGAGATTGAATAATGAGTTTATCGAAGGGGTTTGAAATTTTTTAACAAGGCTATGGAACAACCTTTGTTCATGTCTGAAGGAAGGATTAGGTGTCCATGTGTGAATTGTAACTGTGAGAAGATTCTGAGACCACCTTTAGTTAGAGCTCTTTTGTTTAAGTCTGAATTTAAACCAAACTGCTGGGTATGGACTGTACATGGAGAAGAAGGTCTAATAATGTTAAGTTGGGAGGGGATGATGATGATGATGATAATAGTGTTAAATATATGAGTTATGAACCTCAGTTTGCCTCAGTGACTCAAATGGTGTATGACGCATTTAGGCTTATACCTGATCAAACAGATGATAATGATCATAAGCCACCTAACCAAGATGCCAACGGTTTTATGGTATGTTACTATTTGCAAATCATCCAATCTATGATGGAGCAAATGATTCTAGGTTATCAATAGTTGTGAGGTTATTAGCAGCTAGGAGTAATTGGCATGTTACTGAAAAGTGTTTGGATTATTTCATCCAAATGCTAGTTAATGTAGCTCCAAAACCCAACAACATTCCAAAAAACTATTATCAAGCGACAAAATTGGTGTCTAAGTTAGGGTTGAAGGCTGAAAAAATTGATTGTTGTAGGAATGGATGCATGTATTACAAGGAGGATTCTATGTTAACTAAATGCAAGTTTTGTAATGCTCTGAGGTTTGTTTCTCGTAAGGTTGGGAAGGGGAGATATAAATATGTTTCGGTGAAGAGGATGTTCTATTTTCCCAATTATTCCAAGGCTGCAACGATTGTAAGCATCATTAGATTCTACTGCACAAATGCGATGGCATTATGAGAACAAAAATTATTTTGGTTTATTGCGTCATCCATCGGACAGGGAAGCTTGGAAACACTTTGATAATGTGTATCTTGATTTTGCAAATGAGCCAAGAAATGTAAGATTGGGGTTATGTACTGATGGGTTTATACTGTACATCCAAGCTTCGACTTCACCATATTTTAGTTGGCTTGTTATTCTTACACCATATAATCTCCCCCTTGAATTGTGCATGACTAAGTCATATATGTTTTTTACTAGTCTAATACCTGCTCCAACTAATCCCAAATCAAACATAGACGTGTTTCTGCAACCATTAATAGATGACCTACAACAGTTGTGGAGGTATGGTGTTCTGACTTATGACATTTGCACGAAACAAAACTTTGTCATGCATGCATGTTTGATGTGGACAATCAATGATTTTCTAGCGTATGGATTGTTATTGGTTTGCAAACAAAGGGTAAATTAGCATGTCCACACCGTATGGAAGAAACAAAAGCTTTCACGTTGCAACATGGTGGAAAAACCCATGGTTTGATTGTCATCGTAGATTCTTGCAAAGTGATCACCCTTTCAGAAGAGTAAAAGAGGGTTTATGAAACAGGGCTGAGGATGATGGACCACCTTGTATGTTGACAAGGACTCAAATTTGGGAATTTGTGCAAGACTTTCCAAAGGTGATAGATGGTAATTGTTCGAAACTGCCAGGGTATGGACAGTTTCATAATTGGGTTTAACGCAATATATTTTGGGATCTTCCATATTGGAAGGACAACTTGTTAAGGCATAATCTCGATGTCATGCATATAGAGAAAAATTTAGTTGATAATGTCATTAACATTGTCATGAATGTTACGGATAAAACTAAGGACAATGTAAAAGCAAGGCTGGATGTGTCTGTGTTTTGTGCGCGAGGTGACTTGGAGTTGGTTGACCTTGGTAATGGAAAGTTGGGAAACCAAAGGCAAACTACACATTGGAATCAAAGGATGCAAAACTGGCTGGTAAATGGATTTCAAAATTGAAATTTTCAGACGGTTATGCCTCAATTCTTGCAAAATGTGTAGATATCAGTAGGGGTACAATGCATGTGATGAAAAGTCATGATTGTCATGTATTCATGGAGTGTTTTAATCCCAATTGCATTTCGATCTTTGCCAGATTGTGTGTGAAAACCAGTTGCTGAATTAAGTCGATTCTTCAAAGAATTATGTTGTAATACATTGAGGATGGATGATATGGTTAGATTGGAATAAAATATACCAATCATTCTTGCAAATTAGAAAGGATATTTCCACCGGGATTATTTGATTCAATGGAGCACCTACCTATTCATCTTCCTATGAAAGACAAGACTTGGGGGTCCAGTTCAATATCGGTGGATGTATCCATTTGAAAGGTTAGTTATAAAACTATATTGTTATTTTAATTTATTTTAATCAAGTTCAAATAAAAAATGTATGTTTTTTAGAATGATGAGAGATGTGAAACAATCCGTGGGTAATTTGGCTAGGGTGGAAGGCTCAATATGCTCATTCCACTTACACCGGGAAACCACGTATTTTTGTTCACATTATTTTCAGAACTCATGTTTGTTGTCAAACACTACATTAAGGAATGAACCTCAAACTAGACTTCAATGTGACAATTCCACATTGTCAATGTTGAACAAGTCATGATGCCCTGTAGGAATGTCCAGTGAGCACTGGTTAAATGATGATGAATGGAAATCAACTCATGTACATGTACTAATCAATTGCAATGAAGTGAAACCATACCTTGTAAGGTGTATGAATTTTGTGGAAGCTTAAGCAAACGTTGGATTGCTTAAGCAATTGTGTGGTTTGTATGACGATCTCGGTAATGGCGCGAAATAATTTCAGAAATTTGAGAATGGTTGTCTCCAACGGGCATTATTCTTGAATTAGATATTAGGACGTTACATTATGTATCAGAGCAGTTCATCAAATTGGATTATGGTTAAGGTTAGTTGCATGTGACTTATGATGATCCTACAGTACCCCGTGCTTGCTATAGGGACTGATCACCCCTATATCGTGTGCGTCGTATACAGGATCATGGTTAGTGAGGTGAATAGAATGCCTTGGTCAGGAAGTTTGGGACACTTCCCTAACAAGGTTAAAGTCACCCACCTGCTATGGAGAGAGAGAACACCATATGTTTATTCCCAAGAGTAAAAACATTCACCCTAGAGACCTTATAGAACATCACCCTTAGGTCCTAGTGGACATGAGATACCCGTAGAGAAATCTAAAATAAGTAGACTCCCTAATGAGTAAGGAGCGTGTTGTTTGCTTGATCCTGGATCTTGGTAGTATGAATGGTTTTGATTGATTTGATGCTTGACTTGCCTAAGTGATTGTATGATATGTTGTGTTTTGTATAAGTGAGTTCGTGGGTCAAGATTCGATAGACTAGGCACCTTTTCAGAATTTGATAGAAGTAAGAATAGGATAATTAGCCTAGATCGAAAATAGAAACCTTTTCCTTAGTAAATAGAATTTTAATTAGATACCCAGGAAGGAATAGAACAAATAGGAATCACTAGAAGGGAGTATTGGAACACATAGATTAAGTACATCAAAGACCTCGCCTAAGGATAGCTACGTAGTATGAACAACCTAGGCCCCTCGGTACCATCTAGGAGGGGTTAGAGTTCGGAATTCCATTAGGTAAAGGTTAGGAAGAATGTAATCCTCAACCATTTTATGGCTAGTAAGGTGACTCTTCGAGTAGTTAGTGATGCCTTTCGACTACCCAGTACCTTGGCCTTATCCATGAACGACATGGGTGAAATCCTTAGACTCTACTTGACGAATATGTTGTCGTGGTGTTGACCACGCACTTACCTTTTTCTTCCATGCTTAGGAGATACCTAGCAATCCTTCAGGGGTAGTGTGCAGACGCCCTAGGATGTGAATCATAATTAAGTAAATGGATGATTATTTAAAGTAAGAGAGCAGTTACTATTATCCTAGACAACCTAGAAATTCACAAGTAATAACACCTTATCCAGACCCTAGGACAACCCACATCAGTAGTGACCCCTGAGGACTTGGAGGCGCGTTCAAGAACGAGTAAGGTAGAGGCCCCTAGTGAGGGTAGTGTGGGAGACCAGAATTTCCTTAGGGCAACCAACTGAACTGGAGCACCATCCAGGTGCCCGATTAGAGACCTTCCAGTACCAATGAAAAAGGGCTTAGCTGCAACTTCCTTGGAGGATGGGAATTGTAGTCGAGAGAACTAAGGATTCGAGCTTAGATCACAAGAGGTAGCGATAGAATGTTAACACACCGAGTAGAAACAGAGAGACCTAGACAAACTACCTTTAGAAGTAGCCATGGATCTTAAACTAGGGGAACACGAATGAGTTTTGAACTTAGAGTGTAGGCATAGAACCTTTAGCGAGGGAATGAAGATTTGAAGATTTGAGGGTTGTTATTAAGGGTCTAAGCCCTTGAGGGGGGTATCCTTCTAGAACAGGGTATAGGAGACCATGGGGGAAACCCCGGTACACTAGCACATCCATAATGTACCCAGTCTAAGAGTTAAATTCAAGGATAGGTAGTTAGCCATGACTTGAACGTTAGGTTGGGATTATAGAATCGTTAGACTCGCAAGCCAGTTAGAGTACCGAAGCCTTTAGAAGTCCTTATTTTCTAGGAGGACCAGAGTGTGGATAACCATAGATCACCTCAAGTTCCAGTAGAAAGTTAGAGCCAAGCTAGGTGGGAGCCTTATTCCTTAAGGGGGTAGTTGCAGTATGGACCTGAGAGAGAAGAGTTCACTAAGGTAAGATAGGGGACTGGTTGAGAGTTATCAGGACCATGCCATGACCCATAGGAATTTCACCTACGTTAGGGGTATGAGTGTTTATTGTTAGAACCATAAGTGTCCCCTTAGTACGTGATGGGTTTCTGGCAAGCGAACCACAAATCCAGCAGTATAATAGTAAGAAAGAGTATCGTGTCCACAGGGAACGGTTAATTTATGTAAATTGTGATCTAATTATCAAGGAAAAACAACGATTTAGAGAGAATTCTTGTATGCAAAGAACGGATTTAATAATAATGGAATTAGAAAGGAAGATTTAGAGACACTTAACTTGGATTAGGATTGGACTTCATCTCATCTCACCCCTTGTGCATGTAAAGACTATCTATTATTTTAGGTTTACTCTATAATACTGTAGACAAACTTTATTGCTAAGACCCCGAGTTACCAGCGATCTCAACACACTCAAAGATAATCCATGCGGGCTCTCCCAAGCGACATACTTACCTCGGCTAATTTTGCTTCTTTTTAGTCAGTTTGTAAAGGAACTTAGTTGATAAACACGGTCAACTCTGTGGACGCACCTTCACTCAAGTACGTGTCACTACCCTTACTCCTTAGGACACGTCCATGTTCGAATCCTGGATTCACAAGCAACTAACCCTTGCTATCGATACACAGTCCTAATCATGTGAACGCCCTTCGCTAGAGTACTCACACTACCCATCGCTCATTAATAACGCTCATTTTCAGTTTTATGATATCGAGTACTCTTATTCAAGCAGAGAGTGAGTTTCTTTGGAAGCCACTTCTCAACTCTCAGTCTAATCAAACTAACTAGTTAGTTGAGACTAGCCTATAACTCCAACGCTAGCGTGGGGATTAGGGATTAAGTACAGAATAAGATTACCAATATTATAGACAGAGAGCTCATAAATAATAATATAGAATTTACATACACTTAGGGATAGAATCAATTACATCCAATCCTAATGAAGAGTTAACTACACAAAGTAGCCCATACAAACCACCGAAGATGCTGTCAGCATCTTCAATCCTGTGAAGCGCGTCCTCCTCTCCTACTATAAACTTAGGTTGTGGTACAAATCACTGAACTATAGAATAGATTACAATGATCGAACCCTGAATTGGTGCAAGAGGTTCCTATTTATAGACTAAGGAAAGATAACACAAATTGGGAAGAGATCTAATCTAAAAACGGCAAACAGGGACCAAATCAGCGTAACCTGCCGCTCCAGGCAGCGCAACTTCCAGAAAGTCTGCGGCTTCACCCTGCGCTATACGCAGGTGAAGCACAGATAGCGTCCTGCTGCTCCAACTTTCTCTTTTTAATCTTGGTCTCTCCCCGAGACTGGTTTTCGCATATTTGTCTTTCCTTATTTCCCTTTATTTGATTATATCCTTGCATTTATTGAGCAATCCTTGATTTATTTGGGAAGCTTGTCTGCAAAATCCTTGATTGATTGGCAATGATCTCCTCATTAATGATCTCAAATCTTCTTTAAATCTTCATTAAATATCTTCAATCAATCTCAAATCTTGCAAATATCTTCCTCATTTGATGCTATCTATCCTTCAAATCAAATCTTTGCAATATCCTGCAAAAATCAGCAATATTTCTATTAAAATAGCATCAAATTCAAATCTCAGATTAATAAATATAATTTATCTAATATTTAATAAAAAGGGATTAAATTGGGGAAAATTATCATTTTATCCTTGATAAGTGAACTGAAAAGTGCTCTAATTTATCAACTAATTTTCACCTATCAGTACGGCATGTGCGCTTGTTACATGTCAGGTCTTGATTTATGCATGTGTGGTTTGTGTCGACTTATACTCCTTGGGCGCGACACAAGTGACGGACTATTCTGTCGGTACAAGTTTCATGATTCAAGGGTTAAGTGGTTGCTTGTGTTGGTTAACAACATTAGTTTCAGGGAAAACAATCAGAAACACTCAGAACTAGGTTAGATTGTCAACACACCAAAATTTAGACTAAGTTGTAACTATCAAGGGTTAGGGTCCCCAACAATCTATGAAACTTATAAGCTTTCCTAAGGTTTGGTACGTGAGTTAAGGAATAAGTTAGGAAACCTAACCCAGGGTTTTATGAAACCCTTTTATATTTCAACCCTATTAGGTAGTCTGATTAACAAAAGTGATTAACTCATCTCAAAATTAAGAAAACCAATGTGGGTCCCTTAGAAATCCATGTTAGGATTGTGGTGGAAGGATGGTAGGTAACAGGGTATCTACCAAAAAGGAAGAATGGGAGAATTAACTAGTTTAGGATGGTTTAGAGAGTAGTGACATTCAAGACGTAGCCTGTGAGGATAGAACCAAGAAGACGGGTTTAGGAGCGCAATCGACCCTTAATTCTCTTTTACTCACCTTGAGGAATATAGGTTTTGGTTTTCGAGCGACAATTTGGGAGAATTCCAAGTACAAAACATAGTTAAGAATAAGAGGGTGACCTTGCGTTGGGGTAATCGGAGCAAATTTTGAGGACAAAATTTATTTAAGGGGGTAGAATTGTAACGTCCCGAAATTAGGGCCTAGGAAATATAGTGAAAGTCTTAGGCTGTGAATCCGACCAAGAGAGGAAGGTCAGAAGTAGGACGAGGATTTAGAGGGTCAAGTATGAATTAAGACTAGAATTAGGAAATGTACTAAGAGCCATAAGTCTTAGCAGAACTTAGAAGAAAAGCCAGGTATTAACTCACACACGATCGTAGACTAACTTAGAAGAAATCACACCCGGAGTCAGAGAGAATTATAATGGTTTAAGAATGGGAAAATAAGGTTGGATGAAGAAGAATTAAGAGGGAAGGGTATGTTTAGGGAGAAGTGTATCATCCTATGTTATAATCATTAGGTGGGTTAAGATAGTAATGGAATGTGTTTTAGGAACAAAGGAATTGATTTGGCAGAGGTTAGAGAGGTTAGAATGGGGAGAGATTTGGGATGAGAAGAGCCAAGTTAGAAGGAGGTTTTAGGTAAAGGAATTAGGTTTGAGTGGAAGAGAGTTGAATTAGGATAAAAGAGGGAGAAAAACTAAGTTAGAAAGAGGGGAAAAGAGAAACCAGGGTGTTTCTGTCCGGTAATTTCGCCCAAGCTCGCTTGAGCGCGCCTAAGCAAGAGTACCAGGCAGAAAAGGGGAGTTTCTGTCTGAAAATTTCTCCCAGGATCGCTTAATCACGTCTAGGCGAGGGCATCAGATGAAACGAGGAAATTTTACTCTGGTTGTCTCGCTCAGGCTCGCTCGGGCAAGACTGAACGAGAAGGCAGAGCCAGAATGGGGGGGTTTCTGGTTAGAAATTTCGCCCAGTCTCACCTAGGATCGCCTGAGCGAGAAAGGCACTCTCGCCTATTGGGTCACACGTATACAACAAGGCACTAAGAAAAGATAATAATTCTAATTTAATTAGAATTATAACCTAATGGGCCAAGCCCATATGTGTTAGGGATAAGTGAGTGAGGGGTAAAACCCTAGCCACCACTCTATAAATAGAGCATGAGATGCATTACCCTATACATATGAGTAATCGCTCTTACTCTCTAAACACTACTAGTAGAGTTGAGGAAGTTCGGCTGTTGGCGTGGACACCTCTAGACGTGGCTGCTATTGCCTCGTTCGTAATCCTAATAAGGTATGTCATTATGTTTTATGTCTTTTATGCCTTGATTCATGTTTTCGCATTAACGATCAAAACAAGGGAGGGAATCCATTTATTCCGCTGCACCCTGACCACATGCTTGATTCCTGCATATAACTCACACACCCACTTCTATCTGTGTTTGCTCTCTATGATTGAACCCTAATCCTTTCACCCCTTTCTTTTATTTTGTATGTTCTTGTTTGAATGTGGATTTCCCTTATTGTGATCGTTCTCGTGATTGTTGAAGATAGTAATGTATGTTAGGGCTCTCATATCCCCTGTTACTGTTGTTTTTATTGATTATGGTTTATACTCATGCTCCTTGCCAAGAAAATCACTCAAGTAATCAATACTAAGTTCATGTGGATCCAAGGTCAAGTCCAAATAGGTCTTGGGTTCGGTTAAGGAAGGTTCTCTTGGAAGAATAATTCACCTTAGGGGGTGGAAAAGCTCAAGTTGTTAATACCCTGATCCAGGCATGGGCCAAGAGGTAGCAGTCGTAGTCGGGATTTGAGTATTAACCATAGTGACGCCTTTTAAGGCCAGCAGATTAATAGAGGATTAAAAGGCCAAGTCCCAATAGGTCTTTGGGTCAGGTCACAGAAGGTTCCTTTTGGAGAATAATTCACCTTAGGGGGTGGAAAAGCTCAAGTGGTTAATACTCCAATCCAGGCATAGGCCAAGAGGTAGTGGTCGTCGTCGAGAATTGAGTATTAACCATAGTGACTCCTTTTAAGGCCAGCAGATTAATAGAGGATTCAAAGGCTGAGTCCCAATAGGTCTTTGGTTCAAGTCACAGAAGGTTCTTTTCGGAGAATAATTCACCTTAGGGGGTGGAAAAGCTCAAGTGGTTAATACTCCGATCCAGGCATGGGCCAAGAGGTAGCGGTTGTAGTCAGGATTTGAGTATTAACCATAGTGACGCCTTTTAAGGCCAACATATTAATAGAGGATTCAAAGGTCGAGTCTCAATAGGTCTTTGGGTCAGGTCACGGAAGGTTCTTTTCGGAGAATAATTCACCTTAGGGGGGTGGAAAAGGTCAAGTGGTTAATACTCCAATCTGGGCATGGGCCAAGAGGTAGCGGTCGTAGTCGGGATTTGATTATTAACCATAGTGACGCCTTTCGAAACCAATAGATTAATTGTTTAAAACTTGGACTTCGTTCCCTAGAATAATTGGTGGGATATGTCCCCAAGGAAAATGTTCCTTGTAGTCTGAACTCAGGTCTAGCCCTAGAATCAGTGAAAAGATCCCGTCTATCGGGTAATGTAAGTCATGCATATCATGTTCAACTTGAGTTGCAATTATCTGATACTTCAAATGAGTTGAGATGTGATATTAAGATGTATTGTGACTAGAATAGTGATATATATGTGTGTGTGTGTGTGTGTGTGTGTGTGTGTGTGTGTGACAGTGACAATTGTGTTGTATGTTGCATTTCATATACCCGTTTCCCCCACATTGCTTGCTGCATAGTTATGCTCACTGAGACACTAGTCTCACCCCACGTTGCGGAATAAATCTTAGTTATGCAGGATGCTTTAGCTATGCGCTTGGAAGGAGATTTGGAGCTCTTGGAGTGGACCTTCCACCCCGATTTCCAGCAAGACCCTTTGGGAAATTCATATGTAGATCTCTGGTGTATTAGATTTTATTTTTGTTGTTAATGATAAAATACATTAGTACCATTGAGGGATATTAGGATGTGTTGAGGAACGATATTGTACCATTATATATTGTATTGGTTGGATTTTTCTGGGTTTCAGGTTGAGACGAAATATTTGGAAATATCCAGTTTATAGGGAGACTCTGCCTTATTTCCGGTAGGAATGTTATAAACCATAACATACCATAGTGTAATTTAGTTTCATAAACTGTAATGAGGATTTGTCCTGATTATAATGGTGTGTGAATTTTGCGGAAGGTTAAGCAAACGTTGGATTGTCTAAGCAATTGTGTGGTTTGTATGACGATATCAGTAATGGCGCGAAATAATTTCATAAATTTTAGAATGATGTTTCCAACGGGCATTATTCTTGAATTAAGAAATTAGGACGTTATAAAGTGCACATGTTTTTATTATTTTTAGGTTTTATGGTTTAAGAATGAATAAGTTATTAACTATTTGTTCCATTTCAGATTATTCTTACAATTTCACTCTATCTATTATCGAAATTCTTCTACTAGAATACATTCAGACTTTCCAACATGGTTTAGGAACTATGTAAGTTTGATCATCCATTTTTTTTGTATGTGTTACTCAGTAAACTGAATTCAATTAATATTAAATGGTTCTTATGATTAGGTTCATGATGAACGAAATGGAGTGACTAACATTGAAGTTAAATCATTAGCTTGGGGACCAAACTCTAAAGCAAAATCATGGAACACGTACCTTATAAATGGCTATAGATTTCAGACAAAGGATTGGTGTGAGGGTAAAAAGACCACAAATTGTGGGGTGCATGTAAAAGGACTTACTGATGGCGGTGAAGATGACTTTTATGGTATCATCCACCATATCTATGAATTAGAGTATCTTGGTTTGAGTAACTTGATTCCTATTTTCTATTGTGAATGGTTTGATCCAACCACAAACAGTGGCATGCAAGTTCAACCACAATACAATATCGTAGAAATAAGGAAGAATATAAGGTATAATCGGTATGATCCATTCAATCTTGCACAAAAAGCAACATTGGTCTATTATGCCCCTTATCCAGAATTATGTAAGGACTTATGAGGTTGGATTGTGGCAGTCACAACAAAACCAAGGGTCATGTTGAAGTTGATGGGGTCGAGGATGAAGTGCCTTATCAGGTTGATGGCACTTCAACTGTTTTACCAGTTGTAGATATTAAAACATTGCCCGACTTAGCTGAGAATCGATAAGAACCAGTTATTCAGCCTACCCCTGAGACTATGGTTGAAGATGAAGAATCTGAGAATGAAGACATCCCATCAAATGAGGATGAAGATGGGTGGGATGACACTGAAATGAAGAGGGTGATAAAGATCAAGATGATGAAAATGATGTATAATTACATTAATATTAATGTGTACTTAGATTAACACTAATTTTTATAATATTATTTAATTTTTGCCATGATTTTTATATTTATTTTATAATCGTAATTAACATAATTATTATTTTAAACAAAATATGATGACTAGCGATGGCCAGACCGCGCTAATATAGTCGTCGCTAACCTTCATGAGCTTAGCGATGACCATAGCGTTAGTGACGGCTTGGCCGTCGCTAAGTGGCGTCAACCAAAAATTTTTGTTGCTACTGCCGTAAAGACGGGTTTTTTAGCGGCGACTGGTAAGCTGTCGCTATAGCAGACCTAGCGACGGCTTTCCGCTATCTAGTGACGACTTGTGGCTGTTTCTAAATCTCGATTTTGTTGTAATGTTGTTTGGTATAAATTTAAGTCCAATGGAATATGTAAAATAAAAAAATCATAGGATATGATTCAAGAAAGGCATGTCACCGTACCATCTAGCACTGCTAATTTGATATCATCCTAACAGTATCGAGGCTTTTGTCTTTTAGCAGTGTTAGAGCTCATGAAAATTTCAGTCACGAATCTAAAGTAAATATTGCAGTCACAAGAAGGGGGTCGAATTTTGACCTTTTTAAAATTATGCATTCACTTCTAATATATTATGCTCAAGTGATTTTCTTGGTTGATATTAGAAGCTTAGATGAATTGGTAAAATAATATGCAATAATACTAGTTATTTGAATAAATCTAGTATGTAGAAGATATAGTCTCTTTTCTTTGGAAGGACTTTCTTGGAGTCACACTTACTTAGGTATTAGATAGGTTTGAAAATAATTTTATGCGAGTATGAAAGTTATCCTATCTTATGAGTTAAATGAAGCCTTCAGATATAAAGAGTATAGGGAGAGAAGAAGAATGCTCACAATATTTTTATATTGGTTTACCCTTTAAACCTTAGGGTTACGTCCAGTCCCTACCCTCATTAGGATTTTCACTATATCAACCTTGATACAAACAGCCTCAACAGGCCTCTTGGTGCAGCACACCACCTACTATTCTTTTGCAGGCTCCCACAGTCAGTATTCTTCTGCAGCCTCTACAGGCTCCTACACTCAGTATTCTTTTGCAACCTCTGCATGCTCCTGTACTCAGTATTCTTTTCATCCTCTACAGGCTCCCACACAACAACTAATCTGCAGCAAGAGGGCACACCTAACTTCTGTAGACTCTACACAACTCTCTCAAGAAAAACTAACACTCTTTGTTAGTATTGAGAGTTACCAATCAATGATATGAATAGAAAATTACAATAAAAGGCTCGAAATTGCAGTCAATAAAGCACAAAAGATCTTAATGAGCCTACACACTCTCTTTCACACTTTCCTAACTGTTTAAGAACAAAACTAAAGATTTGCAGAAAGTGGAATTTCTCCAGAAGGTAGAAATGGTAATTTGATGAGCAAAATGTTCTTTTAATGCTATGTGCTTTGAAATGAAGAGGGGCTCCTTTTTATAGGCAAGGATGGCTCAACTAGTCATTAGAATGCCTTGGAGAAGGGATCAGCTCCCAGCTGGACAGAAGAGCTGTCACTTTCATATGGCAGCTTTTCTCTCTCATCAGGCTTGACAGGTCTTATCTTATGGAGAGCATATCTTCTGGAGAGCGTATCTTCTGGTTCTAGAGCCAGTATTTTTATTCATATTAAGCTTCCTTCTTCTGGAGTAGTTAGTAAGGACATGTGGGAATACTGAAATTTTTACATTTTTAGCAAATAGTGTTTTTGTCTCCAGTAAGTTGAATTATAGCAAATTTTGTCAACTTCTTTCTTTTGGAGGATACTGAGAGTATTTCTTTCTTCTGATGTTGTTTGATTAACATATAACAGTTTCATATATATCTTCCCAACAACTTTCTTGCTTGTCCTATCTTGTCACAACTTTCTTGCTTTTGAACAAATGTATTTCCCTTTTTTTGGTAATGACTATGAAGTTTAAGCTAGTGCAGATCATTCTTTTAAGATTTAAGTATGAATTGTTTCTTCTGAGCATGTATATTGGTTGCAGGAGTGTTTCTTTTGATGCCTTATTTGATTGCATCTTCTTGACAGATTCCCTTTGATGAATTATAGGTTATTTTTTGTTCTTTCTCAAGATAAACTCAATTGCAACCATTAATATGTATTTATTCAAAATTATATTAAGTGTATTAAGAATTTGTCATTATGAAAACATCTCAAGAGGATTCTTAGATCTTACAGAATCATTATGAATTTTAAAATTAATCAATAAGATTTGACGGAATTCAAGATTTTTGATTAATGATAATAAAACAAAAAGTTATTAACCAATTAAAGCTTACAACAAGAGAGAAGGAAAATTCATTTTGCGCTACTCAACATTTCTGTTTGTTTCTAAATCAAAGTTTGATGTCATAAATTGATCTCTATTTTGATTAAATAGATATTTTGCATTTAACACATTCATATAAATTTATGTAACAGAATGATTATTTTATATTCAAATAAAATATCATTTTTTTACTTACAGCAAATTGAATGAACAAGGTTTGCAAAATCATTCACATACAAAAGAACTACTTAGTGTGTGTTTGGATTGACGTTTGCAAACTTGAGTTTAGATGAACGTGATTTGGAGTGAACTTGAGTTTGTATAAATGTGATTTTATGTTTGGATAATTTGTTGCAAACGTGAATTTAACAATCAGTAATGTCTCATTAATCCCAACCACACATGAAAGGCTCTTAACAACTATTTTAAGATACTCTCAACACCCCTACATTATCTGTCGTCAACACCCCTGCATTATCAAAAGCTCTCAACAACTATTTTAAGATTCTCTCAGCACCCCTGCATGAACCAATTCAGATACTCTCAACACCCATACATGACTACAACCAAGAAACAACTCGTACACAGATGGGAGAGACTCATGAAGGGTAAAAATGCAAATGGAAAACGTGACCCTAACAGTGTCCCCTAAACTCACGTATCCACAAACGCAAAGCTCTAAAATATTGCATATGCTTGAACTCAAGTTCTCTTCCTAACTCACGTCATGGATGCCAATCCAAACAGTACAAGAAATACACAACTCACATTTGTACGAAGGATACATACGTTTAGTTGGGGTTGGACGCCAATCCAAGCAGACTCTTATTGTCCATGTTAATTAATTTTATAAATTATTAATATTGTTACAGGACCAAAAAGTTTCTGACTTCATTACACATTTGGCTCAGTGTGAAATTTTAGTATTTGGTGTAGCTATATTGTTATGTCATTCACGTGCTAGCATATTTGAATTTTTTTATTTGCAATAACTTCTGCATATTTAATAGATTATTAATTAATTTTTCAAATATTTTCTTAGGTATTCAAACTATTAAAAGACAAATATTAAATAAATTAGGTAAAGTATGTGATAACGTTTCCATGACAAACACTGTCGCGTCATGAAATTTTCAACCAAAGTTCAATTATTCATCAAATCTGTTTATTAGAGAGGGAGGGGGATTAAGAGAAAGAGGAGAGGGGGAGAGAGAGAAAATATTAATAAAATAAAATTATAAAGAGAAGTTTTTTTATGAGTGGGAGAGAAATATTTTACAAGAACGATAAATGATTTTTATGGATAGATTGGATATCAATCCATAAAATTCTAGTTAACGGATAGATTGAATAGTTTTTATTTAATTAGTCACATATAGATTGGATTTCTATAATATATTTTTAATTGGTCATACATGGACCAATGGATTATTACAATCCATCGATTATAATCCAAATTCAAATCCATCAAATCCATCCATTTGACACACTAAGGGAAATGAAAAAGACTTGTACTTGAGGCTCTTGTAACCAAAACTTCAGTATATCAACCATTGCAAATGCTTATAACATAGGCTTGTGTGGGTTAATGGATGAAAGGTGAGATGGGATTTGATCGTTGCTAGCTCGTGCAACATGAAGAAGGTTGGGCCAAGGGTGGAGGGAAGTATTGTGATAATAACAACTTAGGGAGTTTAAAGATGGCGGAGCAACGTTTAGTTTTTTGTTGGCTGTTATTGAGTTTGGTGAGTAATGGAGATAGTTTTTGTGTGTAATAAGTAAAGAGGAACTGCTAAAAGAAAATAAAGAAAGAACTCTGAGAGTAATTCTTAGGTGGACACACACCTAATACATCATTCTTGGACACAACCAATTAGAAAAATCTAACACATTAAAATAAAAAAATAAATGACAACCGGTAAAATTTCCAAAGGGAGTCACGTGATGGATTCCTCAATCTTCTTCTCCCACTCAATATTTTCTCTCTCTTTTTCGATTACTTTTGCAGAGCCACACCAAGATTGAAACTTTTGCTAACTTCAATCCATGAACATATTGTGATACATCCAACTAAGATTGAAAGTGTTCATATAAACATGTATACATCCCCAAAATTATATAAAGCAAAAGTGTTAAATCTACATGAAAACCATTAAAACTAGAAACATAACAGGTCAAAAAATGCAGAATATTTTCCTATTAGCTAAAGTCAAATGATAATCATGGATTGATGGGTCAGGATTTGAATTTGCTTCAATTTAAAAAAAAAAAATCTTAACCTAAAACTTGAATCCCATATACATCAAAGGAGTGGTTGGCACTTGGCACTAGTAAGATTCACGGGAGCTATATATGTGTCGTGCGTGGCAGCCATGGCGTTGGCGCTCTAGATCAACATGATGCTGCAGTTATTTGCGGAGGTGATGGAGGAGGCAGCGATGAAATAGAGCCCCATGCAAGGATAATTAGCGAGTCACGTGTCCATTTTTTAGAATTTTACACGTTATTTTTTATATTTTTATTTTAATGTGTTGGAATTTTTTAATTGGTTGTGTTCAAAGGTGACGTGTTAGGTTTATGTGTATGTAAGAATTACTTGAACTGTGAAAGTGTTATGGACTTGGACTAGTTCAAATGACTAATGTTTACCACACATCCACCTTTTTTATGTTGTTTGCTTTTAGGCTATAGCCTTCAACACACGTCTACTTATTGGTAGTATTGTCGAGAAAGTATAGTTTTGAAAACTTTTTTTGTCAATTTTTAGAAATTTGTAAAGTAATTGAAACATTCGTGGGTTGGGCTTCTTGGTGATATATTTTTTGAGGTTTTTTTTTGTACAAGCAATGCAATGAGGTTTGAACTTAAGACTTCATGGTAAACTACCTACCCCAACCCCCACCACTAGGCTGACCCTAGTGGGTAATTTTTTAGCTTGTTTGATACTTTAGATTTTATATATATCACCTTTGATAGAAAAAAAGGAAAACTCCAAAATATAATTTATTTGTATTATGAAATTTATATATTATTATAATATATGTCGGTTTAAAAACGGTTTAACTAATGGCTCATTGGTTTAACTAGTGACTCGTTGACCCAATACCTAGATCAAGTTAACAACCGGTCTGATTTTTATAACATTGAATATACTTATTTAACCTGAAAGCTTAATTTGCGATAGTTTCCTTGATTATCATAATAAGTATTTTAGAAAATAAATATATTTGGCGACAATTATTGGAATCTTCGTGATATTATTTTTAACTTTAAAGCTTTTATTTACAATGTTTGAAGAACCACCGCTATTTATGTCCCATAATACTTTTCCATTACTAACACCGGTTATATAATCGACACGAATTCATTTATCATTTTGTAGTTGTTTGTACAATGCTTATTTTAAGCACCACAAAGTTTGCTCTTGAAGCTTGACATTGTGGTGGTTGGCTACCACAAAAATACTTTTAGTTTTAGAAATTCTTTAAGATTTCACAATTGAACTCCAAATTTAGTTTAATCAACAATTAAAATAGATAAAGTTTAGAGCAAACGAATATCGCATACAAATATTTATACAATTTCTTACTTCATAATCAAGAGCTACATCCAATCCTTAACCATAGCTCATAATTTCACTAAGTCATTAGTCGTACAAATATTTAAATCTACCTCCTCAAGCTATTACAACCAGTATCTAACTCCACTTTTATAGACTAAGAGCCATTGGGGTGGTTTTCAATTTTCAATTTTAAAAATTTTTAAAAATCAAAACCATTTTCAATTTTTCAGTTTTTTGTTTTTTTGGTTTTCTAGTTTTATAAAACATGTTTCCAATTTTTTTAAAATTCTTTTTAACAAATATGTATCATAAGTGAATTCACCATATTATAGGTTATTCCTAATATAAACCTACCAAAATAAAAAACGAACCATTGAAAAAAATCATAAAAAAATAATTTGATACACCAAAAAATAATAAAAATAAACAAATTTTAGATAAAAATAATAAATTAAAACTTGATTCACCCCAACTAGTTGATTAAAAAATTTATAAAAACATAAGAAACAATGAAAGTGGTATTAATAAATATTATTTTCAACCACAACCAACAATGATAAAAATAAAATATCATGTCATTTGAATAATCCAAGAAAGATAAAAATGCATAGGGTTTATAGATTCCAAAATGGCATAATAGTTAGATGCACTAGAATATAATTATGGTCCTACATTAGTTGCATTCCATGATCATTGAGCCAATCAATCTTGGAAATCAATCATTCTACGAGTATTTGAGATCTAGTCACTTGTGGTGGAACATATTGCTCTCGTGTGTTGTTCCTATTTGATTCTTCAACTTCTAACTCAACATTTTCATCGGCATATTGTGTAAACAAAGGATCATCCTGCATTTCCATTCTAATGAAATTATAACTAACACAACATGCAATGGGAATATATTTATGCCTTTTCAATGCATATGGAAACATTGATTTGAGAAGAGGAAAACTAGCTTTTAAAACCCCAAAACACCTTTCAATCACATTTGTAACGAAGAATGCATGTAATTGAATAACTCCTTCGGACCTTGGGGGTGCTCGCTAGCCTTTATAATCATGCAAGTGATATCATTGTGCACGATATGGTGAGAGAAAGCTAGACATATTGGTGTATTCAGAGTCCACAACATAATATTTAAATTCAGGAGGAACAGGAAAATGATTGTTGGGAGTTATAAATATTTTCTAAAAATATTCTGGAGTCATTTGTTGTACCCTCCCAACCACCTATAATAAATGTGAACTTCATATCAAAAGAGCAACGACACATGATGTTGATAGTCGACTCAAGTTTCCTTCCACAATACGAAATTTAGTCATCTTTAGGAATACATGTCGAACTGCGGGTGGAGAATGTTACTCGTGGCATAGACTGTGCCCCCATGGCCGGGACGTTCTCAATATAGGTCGGATACCCTGGCAAGTTTTGACTGTTATCATGATCAGTGTAAAGATGTGTCGAGCTCCAGTGAGAATGCTAGCATGAGTCTGGCTTGTTACCTATGACATGCCATTTTTTACCATTTGGTTTTATTCTTTTTCACTTAGTCGCAGTGACTTTTTTTTCACTCAATAGCTCGTTTAATGTTCCATTCTCATCATTGCCTTGAACGAAGATTGTGATGGTGCTAGCCACCACAACCCATTTTCTCTCTCGCATAGTAGCCACAGGGACAACACGACCACCATGTCGTCGCGAATGGCTGCTTATCACGCATCACGCACGTCTCAGTCCCCGTGCAATTGTTGTGAGCTCGATTCAAGATGATGGGTGGCAGCAGCTCCACTTGTAAGGATCGGTGATGCTGAGGTTAACTATTCATGTCCTTTACTCTGAATAAATTTAGGAATTTTATCAAAAAAATAAAATAAATTTAGGAATGGGGAATTAGGGATTGTAAATAAAATTTTGAACCATGAGTAAATGATAATAAATTATAAATTGTAAATTTGTAATTTATTACTTATGGTTTTGACAATTAGTAAATAATATTTTAATTAAAAAATTGTTATTTTCAATTAAATTTCTATTATTTATATCAATTTTATATTATATTACATTTTGTATAATATAACATAATATATTTTATATACATGCTGACCTAGTAGACTTTTGCTAAGGTATTAAGCCTAACCTTTTTAAATAAACAAATTTTTAAAAAAAGCCTTAATCCAACCCTTTTAATAAACAGGGCAGATTAGGCCTAATACATGCCGCTTGACCTATTCCCACTCCTAGCTGGGATGGGAATGACCTAACCTTTTAACTAGATGAACTTTTAAAAGCCTTAATTTGGTTTATTTAATAAATGGACATCGCCTAACCTTTTTTTAATCGTGATTGTCATTAAATAGGATTGATGTGCAACATGTGTAACATCCCCCAAATTAGGAGCTTTAATAACTCATTAGGCTAAAAATAAATAGGATTATGTATTAGTAATTAAGGGAAGGTAAGTTGAAGAATTGAAGGTTTAAACTTGAGTTTAAAACTAAGTTAGAATTTCATTCAAGTTAAAATGAAGGGTTTTGGGTTGCTGGTAATCGATTACAGAGGGTCTGTAATTGATTACCCGAGAGCTAGTTTTTAGGTAATCGATTACTCACAGGTTGTGATCGATTACTTGAGGGCTGAGTTTTTGGTAATCGATTACCAAGGGTTGTAATCGATTACTAGATTCCCAGAAACGTTCTCTAGTGTAATTTTCACCTCTGGTAATCGATTACAGCATTACTGTAATCGATTACCAGCTGTCCAGTATAAATAGTCGGACATGCAAAATTAGATTTTCAGCATTTCTTTCTTCTTCTTCCTCGCGCCCTAGAGAGAGAGTGAGCTTAGAGAGAGAGGTTGTGATTTTGGAGATTGGAAAGGGAATCGAAACAAGGATCATCAATTGGGTCGCTTCAACTCCTCCTTCTCCTCTTGAATTTCTAGATTTGGTGAGTATAACTCACACACCCACTTTCCCATTTGATTTTGATTTCTCCCTAATGTATGAACCCCACTTCTTAATTCCTCTTCTATATGATTATTGTGTTTAGATTAGTAACGTATGCATAAGATTGAGTAGTTTGGTTAGTGTTTTCATCGGAAACCTTAGGGTAGCAAGATTACGAAATTGACGAAATGCTCATTGCATGATCCCTATTCCTTGATTTCCCTTTCTATATGGTTAAATTGATTGAAGTTATGATGTTTACACTAGAAATGGGTAATTAATGATAGAGTTTACTTGAAAGATCCTTGGAATGTCGAAGTTGCGAACTTACGATAGTTACGAAGCTTACGAAATGGTTAAAATGCTCAATATATGAACCCCACTCCTCTAATTCCCTTTCTATATAATTATTTTGATTGGAATAATGGATGTTAGGAATTTCTAGAAAAGATGTGATTAGTTGTGGGCGTGCGCGTCGTGTATTAGTTGTGGGAGTATGCTCCGATATCAGTGTGGAAGTATGCTCCGATATCAGTTGTGGGAGTATGCTCCGGGTTCATTCAGTTGAGGGCGTAAGCGCCACAGCCCGTCGGCTGGGTTATGCCAATTATGTGTCTTTATGTTCAAGAGGCGTAGTTTATATGTATATCTTACTTGGTGATGATATTTGCATTTCATATTCTATTTCTCCCATATGACATTTTGCACAGTTATACTTCACTGAGACATTAGTCTCACCACGCATTTTGCGGACACAATCTAGGTGTACAGGTATCTCCTGGCAGGGATCAGGGATTGGAGGGCAAGGGTTGAATACTTGTTGGAATTTAGTATCTCTTAGATTGTGTAGGAGTACTTATGTATATTTCATTTCATGTTAGAGATGCTTAAGTTTGTAGCCTTCGGGCCTTTTGTGCACTTTTACAGATTATGTATATGTATATAAGTTATCGTTGGTTTCTTATCAAATTGTGATGTATGATATTCGAAATGGCACGATTCAAATTTCGAAAATTTGGGAATTAGTCTCCAACGGACTAAGTCTTGAATTTAGAAATTAGGGCGTTACAACATGTCTATAAATTAGGATATGTAATTACATTATATTTAGTGAATAATATTCAATTTTATTTTCAAGTATGGAATTAATTAGTATACACCGTCAGTGTAAATAATTTTTACACAGACATCCAATGATATGCCGCCTTATCATTTAATGAATAACACCTAATGTGTTATTAAATTCAATAAATAATGTGGCAGCACATCATTGGATGTCTGTGTAAAAAATTTTTACACTGACAATATACACATATTAAGCTCTTCAAGTATAAAACTACCTTAACATACTTTTTGACATGCCACCTTCCTGTTGCTTTTGCTTTCTTAGCTTTGAAACCAAAACCTTTTTAGAATGAAAAAAAAAAAAAAAAAAAAAACTGAACAATTCCAAACGTGTTGGTAGCCTCAATCTGTTAGGAACTTGTGTGCCACCCCAAACAATTTAAGTTGGGAATGAAGTTCTCCTTGGTTTCATATATTCTTCAACTAACTATCTATCAGTAAAACAATTGAGCTATAACTTTTGATACATTTTTGCTTGGTCTCTTCTCTAATATCTGGGAGAGCAATGGGAGAATTATTCATCCATAAAGTAAAATAAAACAAAACAAACATGTATTCTGTAACTCAAATTTCTTATTGATGGAATCCAATTACAAATCTTTGAATACCAGCAAAATCAGCAAGTATTTCCATATTGCAGAAGCTTCCACTTCTATTATTTTTCATGTAATCAACAAGTTCTTTGCACTGCTGCTCACCGTTTGTCTGATAAGACAAGTTCGAACAAAAACAATAAGAAGCAACACACAATTAATACAGTATGCAATAGCATCAAGAAAGCTTCAAGTTAAAAAATAAAACAATTTCCACTTTCTGGGCTATTTGTGAGGATTATAGGGTTGATTGTAATGTTCCACTCTATATCATAATTATTTTACTTTGTTTTGAAGCCCATTTCATCCTTATGTGTTTGCTAGTACAAAGTATTGCTCCTTATTGGATTAGAATTTTATAACTAATTGCCAGAGGATAAGTATTAGCAGATCTAAAACCCATCTAATCTAATCAAACAAAAACAATGACATGTTTTGTTCTCAATGACAGCACAAAAACCGCCATCAATCTAACCTTAAAACTGCCTGCTACTGCCAGCAACATCGGTCTACTGCTAACATAATACTTTTTACCCTATTCCATACCCTAAATTTTATCTTCAAACAGTCCAACATTTTGAATTTCATCTTGCAGGCCTATATATCTGAAAATCTCAAGTAAAAATACAAAAATAATAAATAAAAAAATAAAATTTGATAGAAAGATCAATCAATGTAAACCTTTAAATCTAACTCCAAAAATTGATTTCCTTTGCAGGGAAAAAAACCCGGAATAGAAGCTGCAACATTGCGGCTTTTGTTTACTCTTAAAACTTTTCCAAGTTGCAAAATATCATCTACAACCCCCATCACTCTAGCTGCAACACCAGTGATCTTAGTAACCACCCACATTTAAAATCACATTAATAATAAATTGCAGAAGAGACAGAGTATGACAAACCTAAACACTTTTATCATCATAAACTCCTCCAGCAATTTCCACAAGTAATATTGGTTCAACGCTTTATGACAACATAGAGAAACACGGAAGAACTAAGATAGTTATGTATCTTCAAATCCATTAAACAATGACATGTTGTGTCCCATCCCATGAGAACATAAATTAATGCTAATGAGTAATGATTTGTATTCCAAGCTAACATGAAACATTGGACATACATAAGCTTATCTAATTATATGGCTTATTTTGTCAAAGGGAATATATAATTGTGCAAGATCTGCATCAGATTTAAGCCAGCATATATAAACTAGCCATTGGCCAAGCATATAAATTAAAAATGAATAACAATAATTTAATATAAAATAACAACAGAAAGGAAAGCCTGTAATCCACTTTATGTACTGGCATGAAATTACATGTATTTTGAGAAATTTACTTGATTTCTGGCTAGGTGATGCTATTCAGGAAAAAAATAGCTTAAAGAACAATGAATTCTTATTTTAGAGAATTGCGTATGGCTAACACCTTTTTAACAAAAAGGACTGCCTATAAATATTATTCCCCATTCACCCAACTTTGATCAGGTGTGTGAAAGTGAAACTGAATACTATGTTTCAAAATTTCCCTCTCTAGAGGGATTAAAGGTCACCAAATTTTCATCTAACTGTGCAATGTGCTTGGGAGTACCATTTTGATTATCTTCACAAGTATGTAGAAGCACAATAAGAAACATAATATAAATTGGTACAATTTTCTAAAAAGACAAACAGACCATACCTCAAAAGCAAAAAATCCACCAGGTTTCAACATTATAGCAGCCCCATCACAAAGATGGAGAAGAGCATCCATGCCATCAATACCTCCATCCAATGCAACTTTAGGTTCATGTCTACCAACTTCAGCTTGTAGACCAGAGATTTCTTTACTTGGTATATAAGGTGGGTTGCTTACAAAACCTGCAAGCTTTCCTTCCATATCCTTCAATGGTTCAAACCAAGATCCTTCCCTTAATTCAATTTTGTCCTGTACAGGACAACAAAGTGGCTCAAATGATGACTTGAAATAACACAAGGGGAAGCAGTGGCATATATTGGGAAAATACATTTTAAAGGGGACAGGGTGAGAAATGATGACAGGTAACTATATGAAAATCAACAATTTTAAATTCTTTGGTAATTATATTTCTCTTTTCTTACACAGATAAAATATCTATTTCAACAAAAAGCTGTGTTTCCAACCTTGCAAACATTATGCATCATGCATGAAATGAAAACAGTGACTTTCTTCGGACCAGCTATTAGCCTCTTACATCTAATTCAATTTTCAGCTTTGACTTAAAAGCTGTGTGCATCATGCAAGATACATGAAATGAAGGGCATAATGAAAACTAACCAAAACATGGATTGTGGGATTGCCTAAAAGGAATTTAATTCATATAGGTGGAAATTTGTCTTTTCACTTTCCAGTTTCAGCATGTTCATAAAAAATCAGTGAGAGCTGTGAAACAGTGATAGATAAAATGGCCAGCAAAAAGGAATATAGAACATGGAGGCTGAAAGCTTGAATCTCAAACCTGTAAGCAATACCTCTGCACATTATAAGCTGCAACAGCAACTGCCACAGGGCTTAAATCTGTGGCAATAACCCTCCCCCCACTTTCTAAAACCCTACCAATGCCTATAGCAAGGGCACCACTTCCAGTCCCCAATCAGCCCAAACCCCTCTTTTCAAATCCTCATTCTTTGACACCACATCAGACACCAAATCAACAATAATTTCAGTCTCAGGTCTGGGAATCAAGACCCCTTCTTGGACACTCAACACCAAGTCCCTCCAATGCTCACATCCAACTATATACTGGAAAGGTCTCCTCTCTTGGATCCTCTGCTTCCATAAACAGTAGAGTTCTTCTACATCAGCCCTCATTTTCACCCTCTTATCATCCTCCTGCACACCCATCTGGGAAAACAGTGAGTGGTCCTCAACGGCATCCTCCATGAGCCACTTGAGCTCCCTGCACAGAATGCTTGAGTCTGGTCCATTATCTGACTGCACAAAAGTTGAACCTATTGAAGAAGCAACGGTTTTAGCCCAATCATGCCACTTTTTGAGGTCACGCAACTTGGTTGAGTAAATGGGTGGCCTCAGAAAGAGAGGAATTTGGGGTTGCAGAGAAGTGGGTGGAGATGATAGTGCTGAAGAGCAAGAGGGTCTACATAGAGTGGTAAAAGCAGAAGAATGAAGGAGTATTGGGAAGCTATAAGGACGATATATACTGCTTAAGGTTAGCTTCATTTCAAGCTAATGGAAAGGCAGACACTTTATGTCAGCCTCTCCACTGCATAATCAATAATCAACCTCAATACATGCATAATCCAACAAAGAAAAATAGTAACACAAAACTTCAATTTAATAGTTACCCATCATCATTTTCCTTTGAAATTTAAACCTAGGGATTTCAAATTGCCCATAAGAGGTAAAGCACCGCTTTTGAGACTCTCCGCTTAATTGGAGAAAGAACGAGAGAAGGATGAGTCTAAGGTACCATGGCTTATCGGTGTTGACTAGCGCCGATGAGCATATATTCCTGAATGCTAACAAGTAAACCCTCACATTAGTCCATGACTTTTGCGTGATTGTTCAGTTTAGTCTCTGACTTAATTGAATTAACACGTTAGTCCCTGATTTTTATCATCGTCGGTCAGTTTAGTCCTCAACTCCAAACACCGTTAACAGACAGGTGATGTGTCACGTTAAGTGACAAGTAAGATGTCAGGTGAGCTCAAAACGGTGTCGTTTTAGGGTGAGTAAACCCTCACTTTAGTCCCTGACTTTTTCCTGATCGTTCAGTTTAGTCCCTGACTTATTTTAATTAACACGTTAGTCCCGACTTTTATTATCATCGGTCATTTTAGTCCTCAATCCCAAACATTGTTCACAGACAGGTGACGTGTCACGTTAAGGGACAAGTAGGATGCCAGGTGGGCTCAAAACGGTGTCATTTTAGGATTTAGACGAATTAAAAACAAAAAAGTAATTGAATCTGTTAAAAAATTTAAAGGGGAATTTGTTGAACCCTAATTTTCCCTCATTTTCGCTTTTGACGCTTTCTTCATCTCATGTCTTCCTCTCCTCTTCTCGTATCTTCCTCTCCTCTTCTCATTCTTCTTCCGTAGCAGCTTTGTAATGGCCAGCCTGTTTATTAAGCCAGGATCTTAAAACAACAAAGGAACCCCCCCAAAGAGGCAGGTGCTCAGCTATTAAGCCAAATTACTTCTCTGATCTCTGAGCTAAGGCTGAAAGTAGAGAAAGAGTAGCCTCAACAAGTAATATTTCCACATCCCCACATCAAAGAATTGAAAAATGTACAAGTATCACCACTCTAAAAAGAGAATAGCATTCTGATCCTTTAGGACTAAGGGTGTGATAACTATCTCCCCCCCCCCAAAACTGGAGAAAATTGTTACCCAAAAAAGTGGAGAATAGAGGAGAGATAGAGTGGAAGGAGAATATGCAAACAAGAGTAGACATATCTTCCTGGGGTGAAGGACTAAAACTAGCTAAAGAGAGTTCCATTTCAGCAAAGTTTCAGCAATTTCAAACCTTGAAACCGAGCCCAAAATCAATGATTTAAACACACTCTTTTAAGTACACAAATTGAGTAGCAACAAAATCCCCACAAGATGAACCCAAGACCAAAATATAATCCCTTACGTCTCTTCCTTACTACTCCATAATATCATTCTTCTTACCTTTATCCCTCTTCACCAACCAAAAACCATTTACATCTAAGCAAAACTCAAACACCCAAATACTTAATTGCCTCAACCATCAACGATAAATGCCTAATAGACACCCCAAAGATTCCCACCTTTTCAATCGTCAACCAAAACCAGTTTCACTACAAAAGACAATTTTTTTACTTCTACTCTTCATTCGTTTCCAATCCTCCTCAACACCCACCACCCCAAGTTCCAATCATTAACCCAACACTTCATGATACAACCAAAGTTTTTAGCACCAAAGCAAGTAACCCGCTCCAGGATCTGTCTTTCTTTTCCCTTTTTCTTCTTCGCAACCAAATTAGGCAACAACTTCAAAAACCAAGCACGACCCAGAAACCAGAAAACAAAAGAAACTTCAAAACCAAACAGATCTCAGCGAAAAGAGCAATGTTTGGGGTTGATGACTAAACTGACCAACGATGATAAAATTCAAGGACTAGCATGTTAATTAAAATAAGTCAGGGACTAAACTGACCGACTGTGATAAAAGTCAGGGACTAACGTGTTAATTAAAATAAGTCAGGGACTAAACTGAACGATAAGGAAAAAGTCAGGGACTAAAGTGAGGGTTTACTCACCCTAAAACGACACCGTTTTGAGCCCACCTGGCATCCTACTTGTCACTTAACGTGACACATCGCCTGTCTGTTAACGGTGTTTGGGGTTGAGGACTAAACTGACCGACGGTGATAAAAGTCAGGGACTAACATGTTAATTAAAATAAGTCAGGGACTAAACTGAACGATCAGGAAAAAGTCAGGGACTAATGTGAGGGTTTACTCGAATCCTGACGGTTAGATATATTATTTAAAATTTAAATAATGAACATCGTAGATTTTTAACATGCTAGGCGCTAGCTGTTGATGGAAGATGTGGAGTTGTTTCATGGTGCACTAGGATGAAAGTGGTGCACCGGCGGTCTAGTGGGGTTTAGGGTAAAAATAGAACTTTTAAAATTTACATTGTGGTCTTCCTATTATTATGTTATTAGTAGTAGGTTTGTTTCTTCTCTCTCCGCTCTCTCCTATCTCTCTCCTCTCTCCTCTCTCTCCCCCGATTCTCTCTCCTATTTCTTTCTCCTCTCTCCCATTTGTTTCTCTCTCCTCTATTTCTCTCCTATCTCTTTCCCCTCTCTCATTTTTCTCTCTCCTCTCTTATCTCTCTCTTGTTTCTCCATCCTCTGTTTCTCTCTCCTCCCCTCTCTCTATTTTTCATTTATTAAGATTCTCTCTCCTCTCTCTCTCCTCTATTTATCTCTCCTCTCTTCTCTCTTGTTTCTCTCTCTTCCCTCTCTCTCCTCACTCTCCTCCGTTTCTCTCTCCTTTGTATCTCTCTATTTCTCTCCTATCTCTTTCTCCTCTCTCCTTTGTTTCTCTTTCTCCTATCTCTCTCCTTGTTTCTCTATCCTCTGTTTCTCTCTTCTCTCCTCTCTCTATTTTTCATTTATTAAGATTCTCTCTCCTCTCTCTCCTTTATTTCTTTATCCTCTCTCTCCTCTATTTCTCTCTCCTCTCCTCTCTCCCTCTCTCTCCTCTGTCTCTCTCCTCTCTCCTCTATTTCTCTCTTGTTTCTCTCTCCTCCCTCCCTCTCTCCTCTTTCTCCTTTGTCTCTCTCCTCTGTTTCTCTCTCCTCTCTCTCCTCCCTTTCTCTCCTCTGTTTCTCTCTCCCCTCTCATCTATTTCTCTCTCATCCCTCCCTCTCTCCTCTCTCTCCGCTTTCTCTCCTCTATTTCTATCTTCTCTCTCTCTCCTCCATTTATATCCTCTCCCTGAGTCGACTGAGCCATAACTCACCTAAGGGGTTGTATTGACATCTCATCTTCTCAGTTTCTCACTTAGATCTCAATAGTGGTCTTTGGTCTCTACGAGATTGCTCTTGCGCATTTTCATTTGGTGAAACGTCATATCATGTTGAAGAAATGACGCTTTCGTTCCACCACCACAGCTTCCAACCCCCATCGACGGTGCTTTTGAATAGAAGAGAGAGGAGAATAGAAAGGAGAGAGGAGAGAGGAGAGAGAAACAAAGGAGAGAGATAGAGAATAAAGGAGAGAGATTAGAGAGTGGGATGGAAGAGAGAAACAGAGGAGATAGAAACCTGAGATGAAACAGAGGAGAGGGGAGGGAGGAGAGAGAAACGAGAGAGAAATAAAAGGAGGAGAGAGAAACAAGAGAGAAATAGAGGAGAGGGGAGGAGAGAGAAACAAGGAGGAGAGAGGAGAGAGGAGAGAGAGAGGAGAAACAAATGAGAGAGAGGAGGGAGGAGAGAAATAGAGAGGGGAAATAGAGGGGAGAGAGAGAAATAGAGGAGAGACGGGGACTTGTCTGAAATTTTTAAAGTTCGTTTAGTGTTATTAATTGACAGTTACTTTTTCATCTCATGCATCCTATAAACAGTTATTTGATTCAACGGTTGAGATCATTGGTGCACCGGTGGACGACATTCAAAGTAGTGCACCATATAGTTTTCCGAAAATGTGACAATTGTTTGTTTTTTTATTGAAAGTTTATTTTATTGTTGATCGGTCCAGACAACTTTCCCAGTAGGATTTGGGTGATGGCCGTCGAATTAGCAGACTATAGAGGTGGGGGAGGTCCATGATGAGTTGGGGAAGAAATTGCCAATGATTGTTTCGTTGGGAGTGGGGTGATCATGCCCGAGTTGAATTGGATTTAAGGCATTGACGGATCTTACCCAATGAAGGGATATTGGGCCGGGTTGGATTTTTTTTCCATTCTAGGACCCGTTATGATAGGATAGACGAGTTGGATAGCAACAGAATAGGATAAGAGCATGATAAACTATTATCATATCCTATGTTTGATGCACACCAGGATAAAAGGCGGATAACATTATTTATATCTTATCATACGTTTGAAATGGATAGATGATGATAGGATAAGATATAAAAAATATTGATATGACAAAATTACCCTTATTATAAAATTAAATTAATTTTTTTAATTTTTAATTTTTCAATAAAGTATACGTGAATAAAAAATATTTAAATTTAATAAAAAGAGGAGAGAGGGAGGAGAAAGAGATGAGAGAGGGAGGAGAGAGAGGAAAGAGAGAAGAGAGAGGGGAGAGAGCGGAGAGGGTAACAAGAGAGAGGAAAGAGAGACAAGAGAGATGGAGGAGAGAGAGGAGAGAGGGGGAGGAGAGAGAGAAAGAGAGGACAAATGAGGAAGAAATGTTTTTATCTTCTCATATCCTATTCTATCACTCCCTAACTCAGCTCCTCCATTAGGATAAGAATTACACTAGGACGAAATGATAGGATAAGCAACATGATCAGGGGCGGAGCATTGTTGGGGCAATGGGGGGCCATGGCCCCCTCAATTTTTTTTTTAATTATCATACTATATATAATTATATATATTAATATATCTCATTGATTTTTTATTTATTTATCCTATTTAGAAATTCAAGAGAGTACTAATTACCTCTTTCCCACATTTAGCCTTATTAAGAGAGATAATAAGTGGAGAAAATTAATAATTAAAATAAAGAGATAAAAAATATATTACACAAAATACACTAAATTTAATATAAACACATTTATTATATTTCTTAATCTCAATGTTTTCATGTAATGGGAGTATGGGTCAGATAAATAGGAAAGAATATAGTATTGGCCTATTTGGGAAATTTATATAACGGAAACCCATCTAAAAAAAGATATAGACTATATTTATATAATGAAAGATATATTTACATAAAAGTTATATCATATAATTTTTTTTGTTTCTAAACAAAAATATAATGCTAGGTAATTATAAATTTATATTTTTTATAAACTATAAAGTATAAATTATTATTGATTGTTTAGTGATAAAATATTTTATTAAAAATATAAATAATTGGTTAAATAATTAAATTAAAATAATATATAATTTGATTAGTATAAAGAGAATAATAATTAAAATAATTCATAGAAATTTTAAAAATTACTTACGTCATATATATATAAATTATGATTATTTATCTTAATTCACTATTTTATATTTAATTTATATATAATAATAAAATTGTATTTTCTAGTGAACTAATTGATTAAGAAAAATTATAATTTTCGCCCCCCTTACCTTTAATTTCTGGCTTCGCCCATGAACATGATAAAGTTATCATATCCTATTGGTAGGGATGACAATGGATATCCTATGGGCAGGGTACCAAAGTGCTCGTCCTCGTACCCGCGTTTTTAAAAAAAACTCATACTCGCGCCCGTACCCGCATGAGCAGTAACTTTAGTGCCCGTCCCCATACCCGTTGGGCACCTATATGCTCATACCCGCGCCTGTACCCCACACTTTTATTAAGTAAAAAAATTAACAACTTACTAAAAAATATTAATTTAAGAAAACTATATCTTAATTGAAAAAGTTACTCGAAAATCGTCCAAACATAATTTTTAAATATCAGCGATACAACAATTTAATTACATTGAAACACAATATGTTAATGTTCTAAAACACAACAAATGATCTAAAGTTCAAAATTTTTATTAAATATTACAATATACTTTCACGTCACGCTATTTTATAAACTTGGATATCATGTGTTAGAATTCTTCAAGATCTGTAAAAAATTATTATTAACAATAATTAGTCATATATTACAAAGTAAAAAAACACAAATAGATAATTATAAAAATATATTTTTAATTTGTAATATTATATATATATATATATTAATTTTAAAAATATGCATAAATATATTAGATATTTTAATAAAATTAATACATCTCTATATATAATTATATATGGTATTTTTTATTAAATAATTATATATATGAGTGCGGGTATGGGGCGGGCTGGGCATCAAAGTGCCTGTACCCGCGCACGGAGTAATTCTTAGGTGAGCACAAACCTCACACCTCATTCTTAAACACAACCAATCAAAAAATTATAATGAATTAAAATAAATTAAAAAAAAACACCGTTAAAAACACCTCATTCTTCGATTTCACTTATATATACATGTCCCTGCAAATTAAAAAACTTCGATTTCAATTTAAAAACATTTGCTTGAAGATCTGGAATACATTCTAGGGAAAAATATGTTTTTCGTCCCTGTAGTTTCGGTCAACTTGGGTTTTCGTCCCTATACTTTAAATCCTTGGTTTTTTGTCCTTGTACTTTCTAAACCCCTAAACATTAGTCCATGTCGTTAGTTTGGTCCGTTAAACTTGTGACGTGTCTATTACCTAGCATGCCACGTGTCAATTTCCTAGCATGCCACGTCACAGGTTTAACGGACCAAACTAACGACAGGACTAATGTTTAGAGGTTTAGAAAGTACAAGGACAAAAAAACCAAGGATTTAAAGTATAGGGACAAAAACTAAGTTGACCGAAACTACAGGGACGAAAAGCATATTTTTCCCTACATTCTATTTCGACCAGTCATGCATTCCCGTCAGTAGTACTCATGAATTAAAAAAAACATATATAATGATGAAGCTTTATATATAATTATATATATGAATATAATTCAATTTCACTGTAATCAAAATTAAAACCAGCATCATATCATATTATCTTAGGAAGATCTATGCTCTCATTTGACCAAGGAAAATTGGCACCGACACCAGGATTTGCCGCAAGCGTGAAGAGTCTTTTTGGAACAGTTTCGGCGCCATTGTTGACCGTTAGAGTTCTCTGCGATGCAACCGACAAGGTCCGAGGAAGAGGAAGAAATTATTAGGGAAATGGCTTTCAATGGTTAGGGGACTGATGAGTGAAATCGAAGAAGAAAGAAGTGTAACTGCCAATTAACGTGTCTATCGTTTGGGATTTTACACGCTGTTCTTTTTTAAATTTATTTTAATTCATTGTAAATTTTTGATTGGTTGTGTGTAAAAATGAGGTGTTAGGTTTGTGCTCACCTAAGAATTACTCCCCCGCGCACGTCCCCATGAAAAAATGCGAGTTTTTGTCCGTACCCGCGTCCGTACCCGCTTTGCGGGTTTTTACCATGCCCATTGCGGGTAATTTTTGCAGGTACCCATAGGGATTGGGCTCAATTGCCATCCCTACCTATTGGTGCAATAAACACATGATAAGTTATAGGATATGATAAAGTTATCTTATCCTGTCTGTTATCCTGTGTACCAAACAGGCCCTTAGGGACGTATCCAACCCAACTCGATTATAGTCAGGTTGTGTTGGGTTAATTTGGTCCAATATTTTAAAATGCTTGTGTTTGTAATAAAATAAAAAATGAAAAATACTTTAAATAAAAAATATAAATCGTCATTATAAGGTATGACAAAAATAAAAATCTATAATTTGATAATAAGAAAATCAATTTATACAATATTAAATATTAAAATCTATAACTTATTAGTACATAAAATTATAAAATTTATTTTTTTTATTAATGGTTGGGTTGGGTTGATCGGGTTGGGAGTACGAAAATCACTACCCAACTCAATTTGATTGGGTTCGTCTCTATGAAATCCAATCCGACCCAACTACCCAACTCAAACCATTTTTTTTAAATTGGGTTGGGTTGAGTTAATCAAGTTAATTGTGTCTACCAAACTCATGATCACCCCTAGCTGTGAGTAAGTTGGTGGAGCTTCTGGTTTGCCACCACTCAGCACAACGCAATAAAAGTTGAAAAAGTTGAAAAATCTCATAACAGATCCCACCAGAATCTGTAAATGGAAATCCTCCATCGTGGTTTGCTCAGTTGTCGTATTGAACGCAGCATTGGTGGTTGCGTTGTGAGGAGGTAATGTGGAGGTCCAAACCAGAGAGTTCCTTATGTAATCCTCTTCCTTCATTGACAATTATGTTGGTCACCTATTTTTGTTTGAGTTTGTACATAAAAAAATGTTGGTGTAGTTATTTGGGATAGTCGATGACTCTATGTTTGTGTATTTGACTATTTGTGCATAGGTAAATATCAACCGTTAGATATAATAATTTTATATTTAGCGATCCAGATTTTAAAAAAGCAAAATTTTGAAGGTTGTATTTTAAACAGATTCTGAATTTCGCAAAGGAGGGTATGAAAGGTAAATTATTTTTACACAATCCCACAATTGCATTTATCGTTATTTTTCAAAAGTTCTCTCATAAAACCTCTGCATTGCTCTACCAGTGTACCTGGAGCTTCAATATAGTATTTTAATGGGTGATCTATACTATACGGATATGGATACGATACTAGGATCATGTACGGATATATGTATGTGGTACATAGTTTTTCAAAAAATTAGGGTACAGGTATGTTAATAAATGTTTTTTAATATTACATTCGTTCCTATTTATAAATCACCATTTAAAATTTGTTTGTTTCTTTTTATAAGTCACAGTACAATTTTAAGAAAACATTTATTATTATTTTTATTTACTCATATTAATTTTAATATTTTTCCCATTGTCAACTGATTGTGGAGCTAGTTAATGATATTAAATAATGGTAAATATAGAAAAATAAAGTATTTTTTAAAAGCCCAATAAAATTAAATAGTTTTAACCACTTTTATTGATCTATGTGATTTGGTCAAATTATGCCTTATAAATAAGAATGAAGGGAGTATATATATATAAGGGGAATATCTTATAGGATTTTTTTTATGTGAGAATGAGAAGAATCATTCTCAACCATTAGATTATAATTAAAGGCTGAGATTAAAACATCTCATTAACCCACTAAAAATTGTCACGTGCCTTCCTTTCACATTTCAACTTCTTCTCCCTTTGCTTTTTTATATGTCTTCTTCTCGCTTTGCTGACCCATCGTTTCTTCCAATTCCTCTCCTCTGTCACCCTTTGCCTTGGTCGCCCCTGCACCATCAGAGACTGGATCGCCCCAATTCCAATTCTTCAAATTCCTCTCCTCTGTCACCCTTTGCTTTGGTCGCCCCTACACCATTAGAGACTGGATCGCCCCTGCTCCTTATACATCGTAGCGATTTCGTCTTCGGTTTCGACATGGTATGATTCGCGATGTTGCTGTGGTGTGACTCCATCAACCGACATCGTCTCTGGCAGAACTCATTGAAGGTTTCGTGACCCTCAGAAGTCAAAGGGGAAGCCGGTGGCAGACTTGGTGGTCGGAAGTCTTCTCCGGTGATGGCGTTGTCCACCGATGTTGCATGGTAATTCCATCAACGACGCCATCTCTGGCACAACTAATTGAAGGTTGTGCAACGCTCAGAAGTCGAAGACGGTGGTGGACTTCGGGCTCAAATGTCTTCTCCGGTGACAGTGTTGTCTCCTCCCTTTTCAGCTTCTTTTCCAACTCAACAAACTACAACACCAACCCCAGATTTTTTTTTCAATTTAATGTAATGAAAATAGGATCACGAAATGAAATTTACATCAAGACTGATTTGCTCACCACACTTCTAATTTCCCGAAAATGCACTACTACATTTATCTTGATATTTCCAATTGTATTTTGGCATGATCTAGCATATAAGTTGGTGCACGGTCTGGTTTTATATTGTTAGTGTATGCACTAGAGACCTATATATACATCCATCACTTGTATCATATTATTATTTTATAAAGGCATTTCATTTTATTAATTCTTTTAGAATATAATTATTGTCCTTAGAATAGTAAGCTTAAACTTCATAATAAATCAAGTAGATGACTTGATCGTGAGATCTTATGAAGAACTATTCTTAAAATAGTCCCTAGTCAAATATCATCTTAGGACAAAGATGCATTTAGACTAGTATGTGAGTTCATTGATGATCACATCTCACAGATCATGGATATGAGATATCATGTGCTCACATAGGTACGCATTAAGAGTAATGGTGTACTGGACAGACCCACCTTAAGAATATTGCATGGGTTGTTACATAAGTGTCATGAACGTTTCTTAAATTAATAAATGTTATATGAAGTCCTTCGACCTGAAATCACTACGATTCCTACATAAGGAATTATATGTTTTAATTATCATCAAACGTTATCTGTAACAGGGTAATCATAAAGTTGATTTTTGGACATATAATAAATTATGTGGAGGAATGTGAGTGCCCTAGATGGGATTTGTCCCTCCTATGTAACAGGAGTTATATCTGTAGGCCTCTTGATAAAGTGAGACTGCAAAATGCATGGCCATGCTCAGGAGGATAAATATGAGATATTTATTTTCTGTACAGTCTACTTGGGGATCAAGAAAATATAAATTGAATTATACAAGGTTGACACAATTCATGCCCTTGTGTTCAATTAGATATTTGGACAAAGGGACAGAGCATATAAATTATTATAATAAAATAGGATTTATTATTTTATTAATAATCGTAATATTTGGATAGTGATGTGTTGCTAGATACCGCTCACTATTTATGATATTAAATATAAAAAGGGGTTTTATTTTAATATCATAACCAAATATTAAAATCCTATTGGGTCACACGCATACAACAAGCCACTAGGAAAAGGATAATAATTCTAATTTAATTTAATTAGAATTATTATAACATAATGGGCCAGGCCCATAAGTGTGAGGGTTAAGTGAGTGAGGGGGTAAAACCCTAGCCACCACTCTATAAATAGAGCATAAGATGCTCTAGCCCAAACATATGAGCAACCGCTTCTTACTTTCTAAGGCTACTAGCAGAGCTGAAGAGAGAATCCTAGTCCGGCTGTTGGCGTGGATACCAATAGAGACGTGGCTACACTTGCCTTGTTAATAATCCTAATAAGGTACGACCTTTCGTTTCAATACCTTTTATGCCTTGATTCGTGTTTTCGCAAAACGATTATAACAAGGGAGGGAATCCATTTATTTCCGTTGCACCCTGACCACATGCTTGATTCCCTTCATATATGTCTAGTGAGAATTGCAACCTGGTTTAAAGGTATACCAATTAGTAATTTGGTGGAGCTTTCTGGTGATATGGTCTATTTGGTTCAATCACATCCTTGTTGCAGTATTTTGTTTTGATTTGCTTCTTGGGCGTTGAATTTTTTTAACATAAGCTTTCAATTGTAGTGCAAGTTAAGTATTTTGCTTATAAAAAAAGATTGGATTACAGACACAACTTTCATTTTCAATTGGATTGTATTTTGGTTGTAATACCAATTGATGTAAGACAGAAGTTGCATGTTTTCTTAGATAGCACTCGTGTAGATTATAAGTCGGTGCTTCTTTTTTGCTCTAATACTAACTTTCCAATTGTATTTCGTCATGATCTAGCATATAAGTTGGTTCCTCTTTCTCATCTTTTCCTAGACAATACTTGCATGGATTATATTTGGCATTCACAAGACCATGAAAATGCTTCTACACATGTGCAATCTGTCACATACCGTTGCACCAAGATGCTTGTATCGGTAAATGAAAAAATAACTAAAATGAAGATGCTTGTATCAGTAAAGACATTGCAATATAAGTTGGGATAAATGAAAGGTAGAGAATCCAATTGTCAGCAACTTTAATACAAGCTCTAGAGGTAAAAATAAAATCACAAAACTCCAAATAATTCTTCATGCGCATCACATCACACACAACAATCCTTAGTCAATTTAGACTAGCCAGGACAGTATGTGCACCGGGTCAGAATATAAGAAATCAATATAGAATAAAATAAAATAAGAATTGAGAAATTTGAATTGATACCACTCTGTATCTCACCAAAAATAAACAATAAACTGTATAACACTCTGTACCTCACCAAAAATTAAACAATAAACACTAAAAATCTTTGAACCAAAATTTTATTGAGAGCTGTTGCATAGAATAGAGACTTCCAAGCACAACTGCTACCATCGAATGTATCCCGTGAATAGTAAGTAACAATTCCTGGTACAACTCATATTTATAAAATGAACTCCCATATCATAATATTTTCCAAATAGTGGTGTGCCTGCAAGAAACCATTAGACAAAAGTCTTGAATAAATAGACTTGTTAATAATAATAGGGAGGAAAACGTGAAAGAGCCATGCAAAAAATTTAACAAAATATCTTACCAAAAATTAGGAAGAGGATTTTGTTGGACAATTACGACTATCATGATATGAAAATTGTCGGCAAGTCTTACAAAGTCTTGTTTTTTTTTTGTTGTTGTTCCATTGCCTTCTCCTTTCCCCCTTTAATTCGTTTTCCACATCCTTTGGTATTTGAAGGTTGAGGAGGAAGAATGTCAACCTTCTCTGGTACAGTGGAGCCAACAAATGACTCTAATTCATTCAAATTGCTTGGTCCAACATCACCTTTCATCTTAGTCAATTTCATTTCAGTACTAGAAGCTTCATTTATGACAAGGAGTGGTTTATCTTTACATGTACTAGCCAAATGCATGCATTTAAACAATTGTGCCCATGCATCAGAAATTAACTTGCTCTCACTTTCCAATTTGGAGCATGCCTTCAATACATTGCCATCATAATAAAAAATTGAAGTACTAGTTGCTAACTCAGTCCATCTATTAATAATGTAATAACTTGGGATTTCATTTAAGCCTTTAACCTTTAATAATAAAAGGATATGTCGACATGGCATGCCTTCAAATTCAAACATTTTACGTGAACAATGTGCAATATGATTGGAAGGATTATAAACAACTTTCTGATGTTTGCTCACTTTGTTTCCATTAACCATAAGCTGCTCAAGTATAAAAATTAATAAATTCCCATTATCCTCTTTTGTTTCTTCAACCCCACAATCCACACATGCACTCCATAACTCACCTTGAAATATCTAAAAGTTTTCATGAGTGTAAACTTCTCTGCCATGCTTCTCTATATCCTTATGCAGCTTCAATTCGGGTATAGTATGAAGTGTATCATTATCTACAAGTAATTCATTATGCCTTTGTGCTTCTAGTGCAGAATCAAATCTCATCCAAAATTCCACCAAACTAAGGTTCTTATTCAAGTAATTACTCCCTCCGGTCCTATTTATAAGAACTTTTTTTGGGTGAGTCTTGGTCCTTTTTATAAGAACCTTTTCATATTGTCCTATGCATTAATTATTTCTTGACCAAAATACCCCATTAGTGGAGGTAGGTGAGTAATTAATTAGTGGAGAGAGTATCACACAATAGAGTAATTAAATAGAAAGAAAAAGATAGTGGGTCTCAATAAATTCAAGGGCAATTCAGGAAATATGATACACATTCATGACAAATTTATTGCAACCAACTAAATTAACCAACTTCCTTAATCTGTGTGAAGTAGTTAAAAGGTTCTTATAATTAGGACCGGAGGGAGTACCAAAGAAGGAATTTTCACTCTCGGATCTTGAGGTTGTTCTCAAAATTCCAACTAGAAAAATATTTTTGAAATAAGTTGGTATCCACACACTTTGCATGTCATACATTTGTGAAGGCCAACCATTTTCTTCTAACCTAAAATCAATAATAATAGTTTTCCATGTCAATTCAAATTCATCTAGAGACTCTGAATTCCAAACACAAATCTTAAAATGACAGTTAAAATCAGCATTGGAGTTCAAGGAAACACCCACCTTCTCTGAAAGTTTTTTCAGTATGTGCCACATGCAAAATCTATGAGAAGAGCCTTTGAAAACCTTCCCTGTTGCAATTTTCATGGTTGGGTCTTGGTTTGTTATAATCACAACAGGTTTATGCCCTCCCATTGCTTTCAAAAATGTTTCAAACAACCACTCAAATGATTTAACTTTCTCATATGCTAGGAAGGCAACCCCAAAAGCTATGCTCTGCCTATGATAATTTATGCCAGTGAATGGTGCAAAAATCATACAATATTTATTTGTATTGTATGTTGTATCAAATGAAAAGACATCAACAAATAAAGAGTAATTTTTTCGGCAAAGACCATCTGCCCAAAACACATATTTCAATCTCCCTTCATTATCAACCTTATAGTCATAGTAAAAAGAGTGGTTCATCTCATGTTTTTTTCCTAAAATTATCAAGAAACATATGAGAATCAGAGTCTTTGATTAAGTCTTTCAAGTCTCTAGAATAATTTTGGAGATCTCTCTTTATGCATCCTATATTTTCATAACTACCAACCTGCTCTTTCAATAATTGATACACTTTTGAAGGGCCTACATTAGCTCTATTATAACAATGTAATAAATTCTTATGATCATTGTTTATGCCTCTTGCAGATCTTAAGAATTGCTTCTTTTTAAGTGTAGCTAATGCATGTGTATGACCTTCATGAAATCGCACCACTTCATATTTTCCTTCTTGTGTCCTCTTAAAAACAATCCTTGCTTACATGTTAGATTATTCCCTATTTGTATTTTATGGATTATTATTAATCAATTATTTTGAATTATATTTATTTGAATTATTCATATCAATTATAGATTAATTATAGCACATAATATAAAGATGGATGATATATATTAGGCTTTTATTGTGAATAGCCCGTGATGGGTTGGGCTCTTCAGTTTGG
The DNA here is from genome assembly GCA_026901365.1 of Sesbania bispinosa. Classification (NCBI taxonomy): domain Eukaryota; kingdom Viridiplantae; phylum Streptophyta; class Magnoliopsida; order Fabales; family Fabaceae; genus Sesbania; species Sesbania bispinosa. Next base: position 270,937 of record QLOH01000890.1, read on the forward strand.
TAGTCCGTTGAGAGGTCCTTGGTCTCTACTGGTAAGGAACAGAACCGGTAACCCATTAGTCAGTTCATATGACAGACCTTCCTGTACTCTGTCTTTTGACCTCCTACCAGGAAGAGAGCAGTCTTCTCTCACCTTGTTCAAGAACGACAAGAACAAATTTCTCATTGATTCCGAGTACGCAATCCTTTCTAATTCTTTATGATCATGCCATAAATATTGTATCTTATCGATTATTATCTGGGTTATTACCATGTATATTTAACATTACATCATTCCCTTATTAGTTTTCTTCGTCTGGTTTTAGGCAACTTTTTATCATCAACAAGCAACTCGGTTACAACCTCTTTTTTCTCTAATTTGAAGCCTTCTTTAGAGCAAAGAAAATATTTCCACTTTATATCTCCATTTTTATCTTTCGTTTCAGTTGCTTTACGTACACTAAAACCAACAATATGTGCATACCTTTGATAAAAATCCCCTCCTTGTTCTAAAGTATCAAAGACTCTGCCAACTACATGTTTGATTTTTTCATTACACTGAGGAACCCATTCCTCCGACATATCAACGGGATCATTTAAGCCTTTTTGTTGGTGTAGTTAAATCAACGCTATCATCACCCATCTCTATAAAAATATTCCTAATGAATAAAAAAAATATAAGAATCAGAATAGGGGAAAATTATTTTGTATAGTATGAAAAACTCATTAAATATTTTTGTTGATTAAAGTTTCATGACATGTGAATAAAAATAATTAAAAAATTAAACATTATAAAATAATTAAAGCATTAAATATATTTCATTAGAGAAATCCATACAAAGGGTTTAAAATAAAAAATATATTACAATTATAGAATGTAAAATTATGAACTAAAAATTACTTTAAACACAATGCAGTAAAATGTGCAGTATTAAACCCTAAACCCACCTTATAAAAGGGCATCATTACCCAAAACGTTAACTCCTCTCTCTCGAAGGTATTGTATTTTAATGTTCACAGTTTGATCGATTACGTAAAAGCATTATGTTCACAATTTGATCAATTATGCAAAAGCATTATTCCTCTCTCTCCAATATATATTAACGTGAACAACAGGGAAAGAGACATAGCAAAGTCAAATACAATACCTTAGCATGAATGTCACATGAATGTATTAGAGGCTCTAAGGAAAAAGTGGTGTTTGTACTTCGTCCCAAAAAGAAGAAAAGTGAGTGTTGTTGCGGTGTGAACATACGAGAGCACAGTTTGATTTGGAAAGAAGACAATTTTGTTTCTTTGAAGGGAGATTAGTAACGTGAATTTTTCAAATTGTATTTTAATCTCAACCTTTAATTTAATTTGATGGGCTTTAATTTAATCTGATGGTTGATAATGATTGTTCTCATTCTCATATAAGAATAGAATTCCTATAAGATATGTCCCCTATATATATGTATATATGAAAATAAAATTCTATCATTAATTCTATGTAAACAAGACCAATAAAATTATATGTTAACAAGTAAAATACAAATAAGGGGAATGATAACGTATGTGAACACCTAATTTTATCTACACATTTTAAAAATTAATAATAATATATATATATATATATAATAAAATATCTGATCTTAGATTCTCATCATTTACATTACATGGTTAAATTGTTTTCTAAACAAATAATAAAAATTATTCCATTTACTTTTTTAGTTATTTTATATCATTTAAAAGAGAGAGAATGAGTGAGGGAGAGAGAGTGAGAGAGAAGTTTGCATCACTGTGCAAAGAACTTCAAACGACTGAAAGATTTTTGAAAAATGTTTGGGTACATACATAGTGAGTACCTATATATACCCATTGAATATCGTTACCGAGCACATACCCGTACGGGTACGACTACAATTTTGGAGTGCCAATGCTTTAGAGTGAGTGATGCACTCCAACAACAAAGTGGTTTCTTGCTAGTCGATACAAGGATATATTCAAACAAGTGTTTATGATCTTTTATTTAATTTTGGTCCGTTATCTTAGATTAAATCACTACAAACTCCATGTTGAAAAGTCTTCAAGAAAACATCTTTTTCTATTTTCCCTAGCATTATTGATTCTAATTGTGCATTCTTTTGAAAAACACTTACCATTCTTCATTATTTTCATCTCAATGTAATCTAATGCTAATAAATCTTGTATATGACTAGATCTAGGAAAAGGTTAACATATTATTGTTTTTTGCCAAAAGAAAATAACAGTAACAGAATGCAAAAAAAGGAAAATCTGGATTTGTTTGAGGTGATTTCTCTTCTTTTTTTAATTTAATAAAAATCTTGAGAAAAAAGATTCTTTGTATAAGAAAGGAAGAAGCAAACAAATCGGCAAGAGTTAAATTTGGTCGGCACCTGTGTGTGGTGTACTTGGATATGAAGGAGGGAGGAGTGTACTAATTTGTTTCCATTTGGCACTCATCAAGATTGGTCGTTGGTACTCACTCACTGGAGCTCCACACTTAAGTGAGCAATGTCAACAGTATCCATGAGGACATGGTGGAGATACTCCAGAACTTATTTGCACTCTGCCTATGGCTGGTGAAGAAGGGGGCTAAAGCACAAAATTATAGACACTTTTGGTCCCCCTTATAGTATTGCAATGTTTAAAAAACCCAATAAAAACCTGTAAAAACTTTTATAGCATGTTACTTTCACTTGTGTACCAATACACATATCTTAAATTTGTGTACCTTAGAAAGACCCATGCTATTTTTATTATCTTAAATGTGAAATTGGAAGTTAATGTGTTAGTCACTTTTTTGGGTCGAAATATCATTGATAGAAAAATGCCTAACGACACTTACATAACTTGTAGGAAGCTACATAAAGAGTATTATCACACTACACAACAGATGAAAATAGCAGAGTAAGCACGCGTACTCGTAAATCTAAAATATTTAGTCATCCTAAAACACAACTACTACAAAATAATCTAAAAGAGACTTGGACATTTCTTCTTCTTTTTTATTCTTTCAGGAGCAGTACAAGTCCAACACCAAACTCAATGCAAAAACATCCACGACATCGACAACAACTAAACTGAGTAAATCATAAAATCCTTTACTAAGTTTAGTTTATTTACTACTGCTTGTTGTTGAATCTAAGTTCCTTTATCTACAGAGTCATGGATAAAGGAGAACTCCCCCTTGCATAGAGGGAGCAAGCTCTAATGCAGAAATTACTGTGGAACTCGACACTGATGAGTTTACAAGCATACAACTGGCCAAGAAATCATTGGTAAGGAAGAATCAGTCCAGTAAACCCTTGAATAAAGGGGTTGTTAGGAATATACTGGTCAAAGTTTGGGGAGATCCCCAAAATTTATACATTACAGACATAGGAGTCAACCTTTTCCTCTTCACCTTTGAAAACAGGAAGGAAATGAAAGAAGTGCTAAATAGAGAACTCTGGTATGTGATGGGCAATTTATTAAGTCTACAATGCTAGATCCCACAAGCCTCTATTTATGAAATAGTTTTCCAAAGAGTATCCTTTTAAATCTAAGTTCATGGTTTGCCTTTGGATATGATGAAAACAAAGAATGCAACTAAGATCATGAGTAAGGTGGGGGAGGTCATGGAGGTAGAGATCCCATCAGTGGAAGGTAACTTACTTAGACCTTTCATCAGAATTAGAGTTCTTGTAGATGTCCATAAACCCTTAGCAATAGGGTGCTGGGTCCCTAAAAGGGACCTTCCCAAACTCTGGATATTTTTTAAATATGAAAAGCTACAATCTCTTTGCTTTAACTGTGAAATTGTGGGTCATGAACAAAAATCATGTAAGGAGGATAAGGTGATGGCCCTTTTAATCATGGAATCCCTAAATATAATGCCAAACCGGGGGTTCCCCCAGCAAAACTAGTCCTCACTTTAATGCAGGAATGAGGCCTATGGAAAAATAGCAAGAAGGTCTTTATGGAGGACGGCCTGGAGAAGAAGATGCTAATAGGGCAGATGGAGACAATAATATAGGGAAAAAGGCTGGGACAGTGTACCTGTGGTTACATAGAATCAACAGCAGGAGGATAATGGGAGACAAACAATGCAAATAGTAAGGCAACCAACATTGGGTACCAAATCTGATGCTAGCAGGGTGGTGGAATTTTTAAGGAAAACAATGGTAATGGAAGACAAGACTACCAGAGGCTCAAAGTGGGACCTAGATCTGGGTATCACAGAATGTACTGACTCTTAGAAGACTAATAGTCTAAAGAAGGCGAAAGAAATACATAACATTAAGAAGACCCAAAATGAGCATCAAACTGATTTAGGCTAGCGACCCCAAGCCCAACATCACTCGGATACAAGTGAATCCAATATAAGGCCCACTAAAATTAATAATGTCACACAAATTGACCTACAAACCCAACAAAAGAGAGCAGGCCTGGGACCCAACCAGTTGGAGGATCTTCACATTGTACCAGAGTTTATTGGGCTTCCAAATCCACAAGTCATTCTGGACTATCCCAACCCGATAAAAGGTAACCATGAAGGATCTAATTTGTCTCCAACAGATATTATGAAGGTTAAGGTTGCATGCAGAAATCAGAGGTCAACAGGGGATAATATTACATCTACCACTAGTATTATCACAGAGGGCCTAGGTTACTATGTTCAAATTCCGAAGGATGACGATTAGAATTCCCTAGACCCCACAAATCAGTGAGCGGAGACCCATATTCAAAGGGAAGAAGAAATGCAATTAATTCTAGGATGGAACAAATCACTCTACTTAAAAAGAGGAAGGATGCGGTGGGAAAGACAATCTGATGATCATGACTTGGAAGAGGAAAAGGGTGTGAGTAGAAGGAAGAGGGCCTACTAATGAGGAGGCGGGCTTGACCATGCCCATCATCAGCCATGAGTTGGTTATGCTTAATTGTCGTGGTTTGATGGCTGTCGCGACAGTTAGAGAATTAAAAGATATATGTTTTAAGTATAAGTCATCCCTTGTCTTCATTTTCAGAGTCCATGGAAAATGCAGACAAGATGGAAACAATTAGAAGAATGTTACAGTTTCAATTTTCCTTTTGTGTTCCCCCCTCGAGGATTATCCAGGGGTCTATGCTTATTCTGGAAAAAACCACTTGATGTCCAGGTTTACTCTCATTGTCAAAACTTCATTCATGCTGCTATTTTTTATTCTAACGAGATGAAAGATTGGGATTGCACCTTTGTTTATGGAAATCCAACCTTCAATCAGCGAAGGAATTTATGGAACAAACTCAACTGTCTCCAAACTAGTATGTCCAGACCACAGTGTTGCTTTGGTGACTTTAGTGAAATTCTGTCCCAATAAGAAAAGGTTGGCTTGCAACCTTATCATCAAAACATAATGGAGCTATTTAGGGATTTTCTTCATGCTAACAAACTCATGGATTTGGAAACAAAAGGATGCAAGTATACATGGTCCAGTAACCCGAGGGATGGTTTCATTACAAAGGAAAGATTGGACAAGGTCTTAGTCAATTGGTCTTGGAGGATGGAATTTGAACATGCCTTAGATACAGCCCTACCAGTCGTCTCATCTGACCATTCCCCTATTATTTTGTGGCATAAGCTAAACTTAAAAGGGGAAAACCCTTTCAGATATGAGGCTATATGGGAAGAAAATAGCACAATAGCCCCTCCCCGGAGTGTTTTGCAAATTTGCAGCCACATGTTACTGCTGAAATGAATGAAGCTTTGTCACTACCAATCATAGAAAAAGAAGTAGAGGATGTCGTTTTTCCCTAAGGGCTATGAAAGCTCCAAGCCCGGATGGGTTGAATGGTCTATTCTACCAAAAGCATTGGCAAGTAGTGAAATAGAAAGTAATGGATCTGGTTATGGCCTTCTTTCATACCGGGGCTATGAACTCAGAAATAAATGAAACAATTGTTGTGTTGGTTCCCAAAATAGCATGACCCGACAACATTCACCAGCTTCGTCCTATTTGCTACTGCAACTTCATTTACAAAAGTGATCTCCAAGCTGATTGTGAAAAGACTTAAGCCATTTATGAACCTGCTCATCTCATAGAACTAAAGTGCCTTCGTAGCAGGGCGACAAATTCAAGACAACTTGACAATAGCCCAAGAGATTTTCCATTAGCTAAAGAAGAAGGATAGGAGAGCCAGCAATAGTGCAATAGTGAAATAAGACTTAGCCAAAGCCTACGATAGTTAGAGTGGAACTTCCTAGGAAAAACCTTGATAGCCTATAGGTTTAACTAAGCCTGGGTGGGGAAAATCATGGCCTTAGTTACCACAATGACATACACCTATAAAATCAATGGAATGAAGAGCAAAAAGGTTATTTCGGAGAGAGGCTTAAGACAGGGGGACCCATTGTCCCCCTATATGTTTTTACTAGCTATAGATATTCTCTCAAATATGATCTCGGTTGCTAAGGAGAAGAGGGTCCTGGCTGGTATAACGCTAGCTCCCTCTTCCCCTACACTAGCACATTTTTTTTGCAGATGATGCAGTGTTATTCTCACAAGCATCCCCGGAGGAAGTTTACCAACTGTCCAGGATCCTCCATACCTTTTCTCAAGCTTCTGGACAATAGATCAACTTCACTAAATTAGGCATCATTTTTGGCAAAAGAGTTCCCACTTACACACGGATCAGGCTAGTTGAGATTCTGAGTATTCAAGAATGGGAAAACCCAGAATAATACCTTAGTTTACCGGGAGAATGGAGTCGGTCCAGGACCAATGGCTTGAACTGTTTACAAGAGAGAGGTCTTCAAAAGATAGAAAGCGGGAAAGAATCCCTCCTCAATCAAGTGGGTAAAGTGGTATTGATTAAGGTTGTTTTATAGGCAATACCTTCTTATGCCATGTCAGTTCTTAAATTTCTGAAAAAAGTATGTGATAAATTATGTTCACATATAGCTTGATTTTGGTGGACTGGTAAAGGCAAATATAGAGGTATATATTGGAAAAATTGGAATTTTATCTAATCTAACAAGAAATATAAGTGTATGGGCTTTAAAGACTTTAGTACTATGAATACAACCTTGCTGGCCAAACAGGCATGAAGGGCACAAAAACAACTTGAAGCATTATAGGTCAGATTACTGAAAGGTATCTATTTACCTACATCAGATCTTCTTCATGCCAAGAAAAGGAAAGGGGATTCTTGGATTTGGGCAAGCTTGATGCATAGAGTTAGTGTGCTAAGAAAGAATGGTAGGTGGCTCATAAATTCTGGAGAATTAATTGATATTCATGATGACATCTGACTGGCTGCAGGTGATAAGATTCTTGTGAAGGAAAACTCCCAGGTCTCTAAAGTTAAAGATCTAATTGACCCTCTTTAAGGGGGTGGAATTTGAATATAGTTAGGAGAATATAGCCCCCTGCCACCTAGTTAAAGTCATGCAGACCCCTACTGAATGACCAAACAGGGATGATCTCTTCATTTGGCCCCATACCCAATCAGGTCGATAGCTTGCAAAAAATTTATATATTTCATTATTTATATTATAGTCGCAATAACAAAATACAGTAATTCTAGAAATTTCATTAATGATCACACTACACTATTAAAAGAAATTGAATTATCGATGAATTTTAGAGATGAATTTTTTTTATCTAGTCAAAATAAATTTAGAGGCAAGTTTCAAAATTTAATATTAAAATTACATATATACATCTATAATAGAATCTAAACAAGGTTAACATAGAGAATAATTTTAAACTTTTTTATTTAATAAAATTAGATTAAGATCATTCATAATATATAATATAGGTAATTATAACAAATATTTTTTTTGGGCAAGAATATAACAAAATTAGGTAGTGCAATTTGAAGGCTTGGTTAGAACTAGCAATTTGTGAATTATTCATTCTTCTAAAATAAGTGTTTGATTTCTATATTCTTGTGGGTCTTTTATAAATAGTTTAGTTTTTTTTTACAAGCTATCTAAAGGGCTGTTTGGGGTGGTTGTGAGTTTTCAGTTTTTGATTTTTAAAAACTTTGAATCAAGTTTTATAACTCAAAACCAAAAATTGAAAATCACTTTTTGTTGTTTTATGTCTGTTTTAAAAACCACAAAAACAAGTTTTTAATTGTTTATTTTGAATTATAAAAACTTGATTTAAAATTTTTAAAAATAAAAAATTGAAAACTCGCAACCACCCCGAATGACTCTAATTTTTTAAGCGGGTTTGACTTATAGCATTTTATAAAATTGACTTAAAAAATTTGATATTTATTAAATTTATTCCGATTTCTAAATTAATTATATGCCTCGTGTGCTGGTGGGCATCATCTCAATTCTTAAAAAAATAAAAAAAGTCTGATCAAGTAAGTGCCTGTCTGGCTGTCTCATGAGAGTGATGAGATACAGCCCTAAGTGGCAACGACTTAAGCCATTTCTTCTTCTTCTTCTTCTTCTATCCTAATATCCTAATAAATAATGAAATTCAGGCAGCACTATGTGGCAATGCGCCATAGTTCTCCTCTCGTATGTGCCCGCAGCTTCCGGAACGAACTTCTCCATTCAGATCTTTTAAGGTGTGTTTGTTTTTGTTTATTTATTAGATTAGATTAGATTATATTACTTTATTCTCTTGCTCACTTGGCTAGCTAAGCTTCATGTAAATCAATGCATTGAAGTCTCTTTTGGTCATTAAATATCGGAATTAGGATTCGAATTTCACATTTAGGATTTCTTTCCCTTTGTCCTTTCCACAATGGATTCGTTTCCCTCTTTTTAAAGTTCGTTCTTTAGCGGTTTCGTTTCACGGTTCGTTCTATATCGTTTCTGTTGACTGCTATGGCAAGTTGTTTGATATTGCTGTTTGTGTGCGGTGCCTATTGGGGTTAAATCAAATTGCTATTGCCATTACCATTTTCTTGCAATTTACTGTGAACAAACTTTTACCATTTACTTCCAGGCGCGCCTGAAACCTGATTTTATAATGTCATCCTTTATTGTGTAGTGGACTGCTGAATTTACTTGGTCTTCTGAAAGATTTACTTGGCAAGTTTCCTCATTGGTAACGTTTGTTCTTTTCCCTTTTTAGGCTACCTAGAAGATTGAACAACTGATATCAATGTAACCTGACTGTGTCTGTGTTGGTTATTGGTATTATGCCCATTTAATTTCTTTTACATATAGTTTTGTACTAAATAGTAGTATGGTGTTGCCGCTAACCGTCTAAATCTCATGACTTGAATATTCATAATTGGTTGTTTAATGTTGATTCCAGTAGGTGTTTGTCGGTCTTTCTGTTGATTCCAGGAGTTCTGGTTTTTCTTTGTTTTCTTTTGATTTTTGGTACTTGCCTGATTCTACCATTGGATTCCAAGATGTGTTGGCTGATAATTGTGAAGGACAATGTGCTGCAACATGCTGTGGAAATTTCTACTGTGCCTGACACCTGCACGTCACTTTCACTCACTTCACGTTCTTTTTATTTCATTTTTTTTATTTGCTCATACACTTACATACGATATATACAACAAGCCTGGGGGCTCATAGCATTAGTTGGCATTAACATTACCACTTGCCTTGAAAATTAAGTTCATAAACAATTCTGGGCTTGTTACTTTATGTTTGAGCCCTTCAAGTTTACTCCAGTGTAAGTGTTATAGAAACATGCAGAGGTTTAGAGACTGATAGCTATTAGTTTAATTTATTATTATAATAGTTTCTCAATTTCAAAGTTTAAAAGAGCAAATTTGATACAGCAGTAGAAACATGACTTCTTTATTGAAAGGTTAAAACAAGCAATTTTGATATGTAATGAATTAGTTAATACTCTCTCTATGACTCTGGAATCTGTAATTACTGGTTGTTGTTATTTGATGACAAATTGCTGACTGAATAAATTATGGATTGATCAGGGATGATTTGGTTGTCATTTTAGGATCTAATGTTTTAGGAATCGCTCCTTTTTTGTTGACATATATGTTTTCACTTCTAGTTGAGATTTGATTGCTGGTCTTTGGCATAAATATTATGCTTATAACTCTCCAATGCGTCCATTCCTTTCATAAGTGTTGATGTGTTTCTGAAACTTCTTATCCTTTAAGTTCGTGATTCAAAAGCACTAGATTTTTATCTTGGTGTCTGACAAGAATAGAAAATTGGACTAGGAAAGGGTTCCACTTTCACCTTTTGTTAGACTCAAGAGAATTACACACACAAACTGGGTAATTTTATTTATATACTTCCTGGATTAACCAGAAAAATAAAGCTCTACAGAAGAACACAGGACAAAGTCCCTCAAAGAGAGTAACCTCATTGATAGGCCAGTCCCATTGTGTTGGACTGGCCTATCACCTTTCCATTTTTTTTACTTACAAGCATAATCTAAACATCAATGTTGACAGATTCATTCATGCTTTGGTTCTAAATACATAAAAACTTTTCCTGATTTCTATGCTTTGAAATATGTTTCTACATACATAAATGGCATTTAACTACCTTACTACCCAGGATTCACTTTAGCCATTTTCTATAAATTCTAACTATGTTTTCTACTGCATGAGTAAATATATATTATATAAAGCAGAATTTATTTTGACTACTACAATGCATGACAAATAATTTGCAGAGGAAAATTTCGAAGCTGAGGTCTCTGTCTCAATTATTGCTATCACCTATCAAATTATGTCCAGACTTTGCAAAAGGTGAATATTTGTTTGATTAATGTCTCCGATCTTGCTTTTTGTTTGCTTCGTTTGTGTTTAGTTTGTATATATTAACTTAGCCATACTTATTGTAATAACAATTGATTTTATTGCTGAAAGTGACCAGTATTACATTTCTTCATGCTGTCTATATAAAATATGTATGTATATAACTAAATATAAATATGAATATAAACATAGATATGTATTCTACCTGGTTTCAACCCTAGGGTAGAGGACTGTTGGTGCTGGTATATATTTGTTCTTGTTTGGTAATTGACATGTCACTTGCTTATGTGTTAATTAGAAACAAAATGGAACTGCCTGAGCACCATAAGTGGATGGATAAAAGGGTGGGTCATGATAAGAGAACAGTTATAGATGAATTTATGGAAGGAGTTATTGAGTTTGTGGAGTTTGCTTGTGCACAAGATCAGTATAGAAAAATAGGAAAGTTAAGGTGCCCATGTAAAAAATGCAAATGCCAAAAGTACCATTTAGTTGACAATTCAAGGCATACCTTTGTATGAAAGGGTTTATGTGAAATTACTATTATGGAACTAACTCTGATAAACCAAGGCCTCCTATTCCCCCAATGGTCACAAACAAGTAACAACTCATACTAAGGAAGTAGTGGGATTTGGGATGATTTCAATGTCTATGAATAGGTGGTAATGGATGCTGCCAGACCATCTATTAGTAATTATCATGAGCAACAAGGGTTCGGTTATGGAGAACAAATGTGGAAAGATCCTAACCCAAAAACCAAGAAACTTTTTGATATGTTAACCACTGGGCAAGCTCCCTTGTTTAATGGTTGTGAAAATTAATCTAAATTGTCAGCTGCAGTATAACCTTTAAAAATCGAGTCTGACTTCAATATCTCTTGAGACTTCTTTTAATCAATGGATAGAGTTTATGGGAAATGCATTGTCAAATGCAAATCAAATGCCTAAAAACTTTTACTGTGCAAAGAAATCAGTGAAACAACTTGGACTGGGTTGCATAAGGATTCATTGTTGTCCAAACTCAATATCAAATCTAAACAATAGAAGATATCTTTAGTGTATTTAAAACACAATGTTGATCAAACCTTAGTTATTCCCTAATAAATTAAAATTAAATATAATATCTTGAAAATAGAAAAGATTCATAAAATAAAGTACAATCCCTGATAATAATAATACAAGATCCATAAAAATAAAGTAAAATATTTAAGTAACAATTATTGCAATTTCTCTAAAATATTTAAGTAAAATAAGACTCGAAATACAAAAATAAAATAAAACAACACAATTACATCTATTCCACCTACATAAGGAAAAAAACTCTTCCAGATTTATCTTTTTCAAAGAATTCTTATTACTAGACAACACTTAGTGCCACCTAGGTTCAATCTAAGTATGAAGTTTTTCTCTTGCACAATATAAAACTCACTATTTTATCCCTGTTATCAAATAGGTGTTATTGATTTGTTTTCAATAAATAAAACATTACTTTCAATATATAATCTATAAAAAAAGTATTGCGTTTTTCAATGATAAAAATGATCTAACCAACAAAAACATTGATTGTCCAAAAGTTTAACTTTGATCTAAGTTATTTAACTTGAAAACTCAAAATCTATTTTCCGAAAGAAAATACTGACAAGAGATTGTCATCTCATTTATGTAGAAAACTCTTATCCTAGCATGGAGATTAAGTCTTGGCAAGGATTTTACTGCTTATACTCTCTCTTATTCAAGACCCCCAAGTTCAGGCAAGTTGATGTTATGCTAGTGTGTGTGCATTGCTGGATTTTTATGTTTTTGTAAATTTAATTAAATTCATTTCAATAATTTTTTCTGAAAAGAAAATGGCTTTCAAAGAATATACACATTTTTTAAAGTTGTTTAATTAAAAAATTAATTGATTCCATGGGTAATTCAAAATAATTAAATTAGTTTGTTTGAAATGAGATAAGATAGAAATAGCAGAATTATTATAATTACAATTTTGTTCACTCCCCAAATAGTAAAGCAGGATTCAAATAATCAATAAAATAATAATAAATTTGATCTCATCTTTTAACATTGTATTTCATACATCATTAAGTGTGTGTTTGAATTGGAGTTTGCAAACTTGATTTCTAATCAAGTTGATTTTGCAAACTTGATTTTTGTTAGAATAAATGTAAAAAGTAATTTTGGCAAAATGAATGTTACTTTGATTATATTAATCGAGATTAATTTTGAATATGTAGTTATTGAAAAGGGTAACATTAATATTATCCTTTTATAGATCATATAGTTGTGTTCTCGGCTAATCAACCCTCAGGTGCATGCTACACGACTATATCTAGGTGCCAAAAAAATTCTTTAGTTAGGCACAAACGTGTGTAATTGTCTTATTGTTTTTACTACTTGAAAATGGCTGTCTTGATGACGCATGATTGTGTCTTCATGGCATATGACTATGGGGAAATTTTAAAGTTCATGTTCAATTTTCTAATGGTTAGATATTTAACGCAAAAATAAGATTTTCTTGCTTCAGCCAAAGTCGTAGTTCAATAGAGTTAAGGAATCCCATGCTTGTCTCTCTAAAAGGTTTAAAAGAAAGACAAGCACAAGAATTGTTCAATTTTCTAAAAGGTTTAAAAGTAAAAATTTTGGTGGAAAATTGAAGATTTAAGGAATCTTGTAGGATGTGAAGTTAGGGTTTGAAAGAGGAGGAATTTGGGATTTTTCAGATTTTGGGTGAAATATAATGTTTTAATTGGTGTATTGTGAGCAAAAAAAGTTTTTAAATAATTTAATAGGTTTTGGTTGTGGTTATTTTGAGAAGAAAACAATGATTTGGAGAATTTTAGATAAATAAAAACTGATAGACGGATTTAATTGTAGCAAGTAAAACATTTGGGGATTAAAGTTGAGTGAAAAATTATTGAAGGATCAAATTCATTCATCAATAAATTATAATAGAAGGGCCAAAAGTGTAATTTAGGCGCTTATTTGTTTTTTTACTATGTTAAAACTATGCATTACTCTTCTCAATAAAAAATCTCCGAAACCAATCGAAGTAAAACTGAATCTTAAAATGACCAAAGGAAGCTTTATAAATATCCGTTGTCTAAAAACATAATCTATACTTTGGGATGTCGCTCAAGCATTAAAATGAAAAATGGAAAATCGTGTAATATAATATTTATTTTTGAGTTGTGTTTTCCTCCAAATTGAATCAGACATGCTCCATAACATCATTAACAACATTATCAGTTATTCATGGCAGGTAGTGAAGAATGTAGCTAAATATGGATGGGTTAAGAAGAGCAAGTGGCTTTTGGTGGCCTCATCCTTGATGACACTCACTGGCTAGTTTCTTATGGGCTTTTACTGCAACTTAGGTAGCATTTGTTTCAAGGTGTATAATTACATTCCAGGAATGGTATTCTCAAGAATGTGATTCCTGGGTAAAAGCTGAAATTTGAGGTGTTGTTAGGTAAAGCTCATTCCAAGATTCGGAAGTTTTTCCAGTGTCATGGTACACTCCCACTCCAATTTGGGTGGATTTGTGGGGTGAGTCATTATTTTATATTCACTACAATTAATTCTGATTTTCATGGTTTTCACTAGTCTAAAGCAATTAATTCATTAACTAAAGGAAAAAGTAAGGCATCTTAATAGTCGAGGAGATATACAAGCGAGCATTTTTTAGCAAATCATAATGTGTATGTAATAAAAATAGTTTTTTTTTCTTTCAAATGATTGAGATGCCATTCTTTCTTCCCTAATGTGAAAACTCACTTTGGAAGACAGAAATCCGATTTTCTCACTGGCAAGTTTAGATGACATTAACTCTAATAAATTATAACTTAGGAGCACCATATTGAACATGAAAAAATATGAAACAGAGGCTTTGAAAATCCATGATTAATAATGATAACAAAGACTTAACATTCCAAAAACATAGGAGAGCATCAGCCTGTGCACGATCTTCATCACCTGCTTCACTGCATCAAAACAATTTCCACTATCATGCAATACAGTTTTGATTCCAAGTGATGTGATGTTGGGAATCCAAAATGAATTTGCTCAATTACATTTTGGTTGCTGGGGGTTGGGGGCGAACTTTATCTGCACACAACATCAATGTGAACCAAAAAACTCTTCCAGAGGAAAGGAATTCAGTGTCTGTGAGTTCCTTTATACTCTCAGTTTCTCAGTTATCATTCGCATTTCCATGGTTTTTCTATCTGCTTGCATGTGTGAAATTCATTTAGTTCTAACTTCTAAATAGCAGTGTATTTCAGATACAGTACAAAAAGTACCGCCACCAGATCCTGCTTGTGCTTCTCCCTCATGTGCACTCTAATCTTGTAAATTGTGAGTCACTCAATTATTCTTATGTTCTAATACTGTATGCATGGAGCAACCATCTTCTTTCTCACAAGTAATTGAATGAGGTCAAGTGATTTTGTGAGCTTTTTAATAATAGTCATGGAGATGGCATGTTACTTCTAAGAATTTCTTCTAACCTAGGCAATAGAATGGAAATATATTTGCTTTTAAGGAAATATGTTTGAAAAACATTTCCAACTCTCAAGTTCGGTACCAATATTGTCATTTTGGGCTAATTTAACTCATTTAGTGAAATGTAGGCACATAATAGTGTGACATGGGTAGAAAATAACATTGGTGCAAGTAATATGTATAATTAGGAAGAGTTATATCAGTCCCGAATAGTGGAGCTTAGCGGCCGACCCCAAAAATTTATAGCGGGATGACCGCAATTCTGAAAATTTTTATATAGTTTATGTAATTTATACTAAATACATATAAATGCTTAAAAAATTAAGAATACTAAAAAATCTTAACATTCATAATTAACCATAAAAAGTCATAGGTCTTAAGCAAACATACAAGTGAGGTGTGATTGTTCTAAACTTTGAAATGGTTTTCTAGAAGTTGAAACCCCTTTTCTACCCAAAATCCCAAAATTACCTCCATAAAACACCCCTCTAACATTAATATTGGATGGCATTCTTGGACAACCGTTTCGAAGTGTCCTAGAGAAGTTGGGGCCAGACTGCTTCTCTGGGATAAAGAGAAGTATTTTGCCCAAGCTATATCTTAGTGAAGCAGTCTGGCCCCAACTATTCCAGATAAGTAGTTTGGCCCTAGCTATATCCTAGAGAAGCATTTTGGCCCTAGCTATCCTTGAAGCAGTTTGCCCTAGCTATCTCAGATGCAATCTGGTCCCGGTTTTTCTCCCAGTTGTTGTTTGGTCCTAGCTTTCATCTCAAATGTGACTGGGACTCCACTTTTGTGCTAGATGCAGTCCCTAGCCCCATCTTTTTGTCCCAAATGTGATTTGATCCCAATGGTCTCAAATCTCAAATTATATTATTTGGTTATTTTTCTTTCAAATGTTTCATTTGTAACAAGCTTAAAGATTAGTAAGCTTTAGCTTGAGGGGGAGTGTTAGAATATCTGAAAAGTCTCTCACTGCATCATTATTCTTTTCTATCATAAAATATTTTAGAGCATCTTAGTTTATTTCTTAGAATTGGTTTCCACATTTCCTTTTATATAATGATTTCTTTCTGTATTTAATTTAATCAGGATTAAGAGTTTAGCATTAGTATAAATAATTATTAGTCCACTTTCTTCTTTAATAGCATCCAACACATCATTCACATCAAACAATATCAATATAATTTTTTTGTTCTGACTATTACTTTTCTTCCCTCTACAACTAAAAGTCTAATCCTTTAACTTCAACAGTTACTATACAGAAGCCTTATAGTTCTACAATTTTCAGATGTTAAGATTGATCATGATTTAAAAGTCTTTTCTTGGGGGTGGAGGAAGGGAGGTTGGGGGGGGGGGGTTCCTTTGTTTGCAATATATCTGCTTGTTAGTGTGTATTAAATGTTTTAGTGCATTTAAAATGACTTGTTTACATGCACTTTAGCTTATGAAGTATTTATGCTATTTAAAGGATTTCGAAGCAAACAGGAGTATAAATGAAACCTTGGTGTCTATATTCATCAATTTAGGGAGTATGTCTAAGAACCTATAAGTTATGTTTCTTTTATGCAATAACCTGAGTTTTTTTTTTTTTAATCTTTGAAGATATAAACTGAGATTCCTATATGACACCGTTCAGCCTTCTCAACCGCTTGAATTTTGCCTTTTTCCCCATTTTGTTATCTTAGATGGCTTCTGTACAGTTTTGTCTGCTGCTTCCTTTTTTTATTCCAGTCACCTGGGCCCCATAGAGGGTGCCACACTTTTGCAGAAGCCAAGTTCCCTGTTTTGTTATCTTTGAAATCATAGCGGCATATCTAATTCTAAACTTTTGGCAATAGATCTGATGCTTCTTTTATTGGATCATGATTTCTGAGGTGTTTTTCTTAGATCTAACCTTTTTTGCTAGCAATGGATTCAAACAAGCTATCAGAACTCACAGAATATATCAAATTTTGAATAAGTGATTAATTCATCAAGGCTGAATTTCTCTCCTAAAATGTCATTATCAGAGCATCAGCATTGCCAGCTTGGCACTGTACCTTTCCTATGGTTCAACTCATAGTTTAAACTTTAAGACTTGATTGAGTTTTCAGTTTTTGGTTTTAAAAAATTTTCTATCATGTTTTTACAATTAAAAACTAAAAACCTCGTTTTGTGGTTTTCGAAATGTCCATTTTCAAAACCACAGAAAGAGGTTTATAGTTTTAAGTTGTAACAACTTGATTGAAATTTTTTGAAAACCAAAATCTGAAAACTCGCAACCATCCCAAACAGAGCCTAAGGGCGCGTTTGGTTTGCATTTTCATTTCCTGTTTCCCGTTTTCTGAAATTTTACAAAGGAAAAATTGGAAATGCTGGAAACAAAAAATTTCTATTTCCAGTTTTCCCTTTTGTAAAATTTCAGAAAACAGGAAATAGAATGAAAACAGGAAATGAAAATGCAAGCCAAATAGGTCTTTTCATCTTAGATTCGAAAAAAATTTAAACATGTATTTGTATCAAAACCACTATAAGGAGACAAAGACAACACTTGTAATTGTGTCAAAGCTTCTATGAATATATAGTAACAGAAAAATTTCGTTTGAGATTGTTGTTCAGTAAGTTACATATGATACGTGTTTTACACCACCATTTCATAAAACATGTAAGTCCATTAGTTTAACTTCAAGCCATAGTTTCGGGAGTCACATTTGCATTGTACAAGTATAAGCCTCATGAAAATTAGAGATTTCCAATCTCCCATTCTTTTTCTGTGCTGGTCACTTACTCTGGAGAAGCCAGCCATCCTAGGCTTTCTATTTTTAATCAACCATTCAAAAATACAAAATGGGAGCTGGTGAAGTTTGAACTAAACCCCACATGCCCATTCTTTTTCTGTGCTGGTCACTTACTCTGGAGAAGCCAGCCATCCTAGGCTTTCTACTTTTAATCAACCATTCAAAAATACAAAATGGGAGCTGGTGAAGTTTGAACTAAACCCCACATGCGCAAACTAAAGAAAATATAAATATTCGGTCTCTATGGAGATTTGGAGAATAGTTAGGCTTGATAGCTAGATAGAACTAATAGACAAAGAAGATTGAAACTACTAGCAAGAACATGATAATCAAGATAAAGTTCTCTTACATTCATAAACCCACAATGTCAAATTGTTGAAAACTTAAAATGATTGAAAGCATATATAATTCTTAACATTCAGAACTGAACACACAGTGTATGACTGTACAGAATTACAAATTAAGTCTGTAAACTTTTACCTCCTCAATTGTAGTACTCATTCTTCACTGGACAATTAATTCCATGTGGCATCCTCCTCATGTTCTCTAGAAGCTGGAAAATTAAGATCTACTGCCGACATATCTCCAAATTCATTAGTACTGGTATGAGCAGTAGCAATCTTAGCATTGGAGAAATGTACCTTCTTGTGTCCACCGAGTGCTTGAGCAGACTTGAACACTCTGTAGCAATATGGGCACTCAAAAGCTTTTTGATCTGTAACATTGCTATTGTTGCCACTTTGATCATCTTCCAAGTCACCACCTTCTTGGCTTAGATTCTTTCTCTTATGGTTTGCTTTGTGCCCACCAAGGGCTTGATAAGATTGAAACACTTTCCCGCACCGCTCACACTTGAACCTGGCTCCAGTGTGAATGTGAAGCAAGTCATCGCTACCATTTTCACCATCTTTTGCCTCCCTTTCGATGGCTTCCTTCATTTTGTGTGTCTTGATCTCTTTGCTTTCTGGCCATTTATCCTTGGAAAGCATTAACAGAGACCAAGCAGCTTCTTCTGCATGAAAAGTTTCAGGTATTGAATTCATTTGTTTTGGTTCAGCTTTTGTATCAGCTTCTGCAGAAAGTTTGCTGTGGCATTTGGATCTTTTGCGGGTTGGGTTTTTAGGGTCAGACCCAGATTCATTTCCTCTGTTTGAGTTTGCCAAGAAGGCAAAGAAGTTGCGCTTCAAAGATCGGAAATTCTGTGTTGGTTTCTTTTTGGAATGGTAAGTCAGTGAGGAAGCAGATTGAATTGGGTACTGGGTTAACTCGGCTGAGTTGTCCGGTGATTGATTCTTGGTTTCAGGCTTTGGAGGAATTGGCAATTTGGCAAAGTGTGATCTCATGTGGCCTCCCATCGCTTTTCCACTGGAGAAGCGCTTATCGCAAATCCTGCAGACTCTACTGTTGTTCTTCTCCATTACAGAAAACCCGCAAATCCAAATACTTTCTCTCTCCTTTCTTGTGGATGAGTGCTTAAAAAGGGGTAGGTTACAAGCCTTCCTTATGCAAAAGGAGCAAAATCAGAAAAGGCCATAATAAATGTGGGAAATGCTGGCGTGCTATCACCTCATCAGCATTTGAGTTTATTTGCTTTACCCACAAAATTTAACTTAATGAGAGGTCTATATGAGGAAAATATAATTAAATTATTTAAGATTCAGATTATACATTGCTTTTTGTTTTATTTTAGATAAAAAGTACAATAAATAAAGAGTTTAATGACTATGCATTGTTAGTGTAAAAAAGTTTTACACGGTCATCCAATGATGTGCTATAACGTAATTTAATGAATACGACACATTATGTGTTATTAAACTTAGTAAATGATGTTGTGGCACATCATAGGATGATAGAGTAAAACTTTTTTACACTAACAATATATATCCATTAAATCCATAAATAAAATACAAGTGTAAGATAGCAATACCACAATCTTTCGGTTGGCAATTGGCAGGTTAATATAGAAAAAGTAGCAAATTTTATAGTGGTATGAGGAGAATATTGGCCATTTCTTGTCTATCTAATTATTTGATGTACTCTTTTTTTCTTTTTCAATTCTTCTTAAATTGATTTACTATCCATTATTTTACTTGATAAGAATTTTTGTTTGTTGAATTGCAGGCATATACACTATACACTAGTTTGCTCGGTAAGGAGTTTTATTTTTCAAGGACAAAATGAAAGAAAAACAGTATTTGGTATGGTAAAACAGAAATTTGTTATTCTAATGCATTCTATTTAACACATGGGTTATGCCTACTGAACTTTTACGGTTTTACCATTGATTTCCATAGTATACATTCCTAAAATAGGGAAATTTTTTGTGAACTTGTCTCAACTTCTAAAGCATCCTTGATTATGTGCCATCTCCATTTATATCCATGTATTTTTTTTTGGCATTCCATATTGTATGCTTTTTTTTTCTGTCTCTGGTCCTGTCTTCATGATTTCATGTTTATTTGTATATTGCATGCGCCCTTACTTTTTTTGCTCTCTTATGTTCCTTTTCAATATTTTAACAGCATCTTAAGCTTGTATCCTGATTGCCATTTTGATGTATGCTTTTGCTTTTTATTTGATTCCCTGAATAAATTGTGACAATCCAGTGGCAGGCTTATTATCTTTATATTAATTATTTGAAGAAGATTGTGTGGCAATAGGTTGAAGTAACTGTAATGCTATGACAGGATCATTTGGGTGTTTAATTTACTTAAAGGAAGCTCTTGTAGCAAGAAGTAATGGTGTTAAATTAATGATAAAAAATATATATTAAGCTGGTTCCAATGGAGGTCGTGAGGAATAAAGTGGAAGTGTGAGAATGTAAAATATAATTTAGGGTGTTATTTGGATATTTGACTGGTATTATTAGTCGTTATTGTTAATGATGAAATTAGGAGACTCTGGTCCTCTTGGTAGGCTATACGTTTCACTGGGTCTAGAAGTTTTCATCTTTTTTCTGTTTTGTTTTTTTGCAGGATAAGAGTCTAATCTAATCTGTGCATATAAAAAAAAAGTGATGATTCCAAGTTGAGAGTTGAGCCTTGAGAGCACCTAGTCCTGCATATTGTTTCCTGGCATTTTGTTTGTTGCAGAGTTTGCGAGTCTATATGAATGTACCTTGACCTTAAGTCTTTGGATTAATACTTGCTATATTTAGTGACTTTCCAACTCCTTAATTCCGTGCCAGTCATGAGCTTAGTATGAGTCGACACAATAGTTGAAGCTCCAAATTGAAGTTTACTACGATTGTAAACAATTTTTCTTTCAACTTATTTGCATATTGCAATTTTTTTATAGAGAAAAAGTTGGTTTATGAGTTTTAATTTGAATTGCAACATTGTTTGTGACAAAAGAATTTATATATGAAGTCTTGAAGCCTTTGAAATTATCCTAACGGTGTGTTTGATAACATTGAAAATCATGTATTACTGAAATTTAATACTAAAATTTTGGTGATAAAATAACTGGGCACTAAACTTTTAGTATTTGAATTATCGGGGGATGTGAAATGGGGATATGTGAATCAAGTCCATACTACTTATCCATACTACTTAACTGGTGTTTACGGTTTGAATTGGTTTAGGTTTGGGATAAAATTGAATCTGAGCTGCTTATATTCGATTGGATTGATTTAGTTTTTTATTTGTTTTTCAATAAATTCAAACCGAATCAATGTGATTAAGATCGTGTTGATTTGGTTTGCGTCTTGGGTTAAGAAAAAAAATATTTTTTCCTAATTTTAATTCTCATATATCTTTTTTATATAAAATTTGGAATTTATATTACTATAAGGTTAAAAAGTTTCTTCTTCAATGGTTTTAGATAATAATTAATTATTCACCAAAAAAAGATAATAATTAATTAAAGTAATCTCAAATGCTAATTTTATTTTTAGTTAATATTTAGTTCTTTTTATTTAATCTTAAGTTTACATATATTATTAATCTCTTCATCCAAATATGATGATAATGTTGCATAATAAATTTAACTAAAAATACTTGATAACACTAAATAAGATGATAGGAATGTCAAAATGAACAAAAACAAGATAAAAGTACAAGATAAATGTATAAATTTAAAATTAAAAAAAATAATTAATGAGGCTGGTTTTGGTTGAAAAAGAGAAATTCCAAAACCAAATAGGTTATAATTGGTTTGCTTCAAGTTTGAAATAAAATAAATTGATTAACTAAGGGGACATTTGGGGGTGGTTGTGAGTTTTTAATTTTTTTTGCTTTCAAAATATTTCGAGTAATTTTTTACAACTCAAAACTGAAAATTAAAAATCACTTTGTGGTTTTCAAAACTTTCATTTTAAAAATTACAAAAAGTGGTTTTTAGTTTTCGATTTTGAGTTATAAATAATTAGTTGAAATCTTTTGAAAATCGAAAACTAAAAACTCAACCACCTCAAATGAGTCTAAACTAGTTTAAACCAATGGTTTGGTTTGATTTGGTTTATATCATCACGTCAATATGATCCAATTAGCACCACTAAAAAATAATGATGATGTTGGATTATACTTCACTAGCATGCTTGGATTATATTAAATTTACGTTACAAACGTGGATCTAGTCCAACGTTGTTGAGAGTAGCGTGAAGCTGAATTTACATTTGTAACGTAATTTTGAACAAAGTCAAACATGCTATAAGTAATTAGAATTGGACTAATGAAGTGTAGATCACGTAGTTTGTATGATAGGTTTAAAGTTTATTTGGTAAATTCAGTGGTTAAACTAACTGAAAGGTGAAAGATAAAAAATGAAAGCTAAAGACTGATAACTTAGTTGATTGAATTGAAAGTATTTCATAAAAATAAATAATAACTATAAAATGATAGACAAGGTATTCATTAATTATTGGATTAAAACTTGAAATTTGGTAATTATAAAAAGAATTAAGAATAAAAATGTAAAAATTATTTCACTTGGAGTTGAAATTATTTCAAAAAACACTACTATACCAAACAATGTTAATGCTTTAATAAATTTTTTAACCACTAATATCAACTTTCAGCTAATTGAAATAACATGTCAAATACATTTTAAATCTTATTGTTATAATAAAATAAAATAAAAGAAAACTTTTTTTTATTATTTTAAAATTTAGGGTGAGGGGATGGTGCCCCAGTCCAAGGCAGGGAATGCCTCCGGGCTCAAAGAACACTTATAGAGGTACTTACATTTTAGCTCTATAATATTTAAGGAGTTAAGAAGTCAAAATATTTAATGAAAATATAATATATTGAAAACATAAAAATATTTTTATTTAATGTTTTTTATTTTAAAATTCTTAACAATTATTACACTCATTAATATTTATTTGAATAAAAGTTTTTGCATTTAAAAGTTAAACGGTGAAATTCTAAAGGAAAAGTATTATTATAATAGTAAAAAAATAAATGAAAATATCTTACTTTGATAAATTAATTAAGGAAGCATTTAATTACTTATTTTATGTAGGATATGTTTTTTTTAATGTATTGGAGTAACCTCTTATGTTTGTAATGCTTTTAATATTAAGTATTCTCTTCAATTTAATTCACTTTTGGTAGGAAATAAATAACATTAAATAATTTTTATCACCAAATCTTTCAATATTCAGCATTGAATTAGTTTCTCAAACAAAATTTATTAGTTTTCTTTTTCATCTTTATCACTCATAATTAATTAACCTTTTTATTTTTTAATATTTAGTTAATGTGAGAATTGAATAGAATTTTATTTTTTAAAAAACAGGGGTACATTTGATAGTTACAGGAGATTTTAAAAAATCAATGCATTAAAACAAGTTTTTTTAATAGAGTTTAATATATATACACTGTCAGTGTAAAGAAATTTTACACAGACATCCAATGATGTGTTGTCACATTATTTATTAAATTTAATAACATGAGGTGTCACATTCATTGAATAATGTTGCGGCATACTATTGGATGTCAGTGTAAAACTTCTTTACACTGACAGTGTATATAAATTATATCCTTTTTAATATGTGTGTTTGAATAAAAAAGTCTTATAAATAGTATCAGAGAGAGTATTATACAATTCAACTTTTCATTTATTGTTTCATTAAATTGAACTTTTTATTTATTGTGTAATTATTTTTTTGTTTATGTTATTAGTTATTTATCTCACTAAATTATTTGTACAAGTTATTTTTTACGTGACAACTCTGGTACCTGCCTTTCTTTATGGGTATCGGTGCCCTGAATATATGGAAGCAATATATGCGGACACCTATTTAAATCATTACACATTAAGAGTAAGTTATGTTATTGTATTTTAACTCTGATAGCTACATTTATTGTTGATAGACCATTTACTTTAAATAATTTAATGTTTTATTTTTTATTTTACACATCCAATTATTTTTTATTTTTCAAAATACCATTTTTTTAATAATCCCATTAAATTTCTACACAAAAAAATTTTAAAAATATATATTTTAGTTTTTAAAATTAAAAATAATTATAACATTATAATTATTAATAAAATAAAAAAATAAAAAAACTAAAAAATATGACATTTTTTTGTCTCCAATCATTTTATCCTACCTTTTTTTTGTCTGATGCTATTTGAACCTTCCTTTGTTACTCTATAATAAAGTTTGTATCCATTAATTATTCAACACATCAAGAATAATAGTTTTTAACTTTTTTATTAAGACATGGGATATTTATTTTAATAAATTAATTTAACTTTCAATTTGTGTTAAAAAAGAAATTATATATATATATATATATATATATATATTGATTCCACATCCAAAAAAGTCCCATGATTTTTTCAGATTTTTTATTTTCCACAAATTTAAAATGAATTAATGGTTATAAAGTGATGAAAAATAACTAAAGATAGTATAAAAACCCAAGAAATTACCAAAATTACCACTGACAACCTTAAATTAACTCTTGGTCCTTCAAGGAGGTTTTGGGTAAATTTTGGTGATTTTTTGGTTTTATCTATATTTTTAGTGAATTTTCTTCTCTTTAAAGTTAATAAATAACTATAAATTAGTGGTAAATTGGAAAAATTCCAAAAAAACATGGAATGTCCTTTTTTGTATGGGTAAATAGTGTAAGAGATTGAGCTGTTTTGGCATGGATACGATATCTCATCAAGCACATGCACACTCACCCTAACCCTAACTACATGCACAATCACATGCAAGTCATTTCCACGAGTCCGAGACTTGATAATGCTCTGGGGTGATCATGATCACACTCCTAATCCTGCAAGGAGGTGTTGGATAAAGTTAGGTGATTTTTCATATTTATGTCTATTTTTAGTGAATTTTCTTCACTTTAAAGCAAATAATTAATTATAATTAGTGGAAAATGTGAAACAATCTGAAAAAAATAATGAAATGCCCCAATTTTTATGCGAGGAATTCATGGTGGGAGTTTAGGGAGGTTTTGAAATGGTCGAAAAAAGTGGACTTTTGAAGGGTCACTTTCACACAAAGCATAAGTACACTAATCATATATGATCCTAACCTTATGCACAACCTCATGCAAGTTATGTCAACGTGACCAAAACTTGATACTTCCCTGTGATGGTAATGGCCACACTCCTGGTCCTCAAAGGAGGTGTTGGTTAAATTTTGGTGAATTTTTGGATTTTTCTATTTTTTTAGTGATTTTTCTTCACTTTTAAAGCTAATAAATTACTATAAATTAATGGGAAAGAGAAAAATTCTGAAAAAATAATTGAATACCCATTTTTGTCTGGGTAAATAGTGATGAGAGTTTGGGGTGATTTTGATGT
This sequence comes from Sesbania bispinosa, assembly GCA_026901365.1. Classification (NCBI taxonomy): domain Eukaryota; kingdom Viridiplantae; phylum Streptophyta; class Magnoliopsida; order Fabales; family Fabaceae; genus Sesbania; species Sesbania bispinosa. The sequence goes on from QLOH01000890.1 coordinate 296,650, forward strand.
GGACATGATATTTCACCAAGCACATGCACATGCACATGCATAACCCCACACAAGTTATTTTCACGTGACCGAAACTTGATATAGTTCTTGGGTGGTCATGACCATACTCTTGATTCTCCACGGAGGTGATGGGTAATTTTTGGTGATTTTTCAGATTTATCTCTATTTTTAGTGAATTTTCTTCACTTTAAAGCAAATAATTCACTGTAATTAGAGAACAATGTGAACAAATATGAAAAATAGTGGAACTCCTTTTTTGGTGTGGAAATACCATGGTGGGAATTTTCAGAGGTTTTGAGATGGTAAAAAAAGTGGACTTTTGAAGGGGTCACTTTCACACAAAACACAAGTACACTAACCCACAACCTCATACAAGCCATATCAATGTGACCAAAACTTGATACTTCCCTGGGATGATCATGGCCACATCATGGTCCTCAAAGGAGGTGTTGGGTAAATTTTGGTGATTTTTTGTATTTATCTATGTTTTTAGTGAATTGTCTTCATTTTAAAGCTAATAAATCACTATAAATTAGTACAAAATGAGAAAATTTTATGAAAAATCATGGAATATCCATTTTTGTGCGGTTAAATAAAGGGAGGGAAAACAAATTATATATTTTTTTATTTAAGTTTTTCTAATTAATCCGAATGGATTTTTGAATAATTTTTCAGAAAATATTGAAAGGATCATTCTGCAAATTGTATAACTTGGTGGTGTGAACTCTTCAGATGATCTTTATCTTCAGATGGTTGAGTTCTTCAGACACCGTACATAACACAAATGGTTTGAATCTTCAGACAATCCTATCTTCTGAAATATCTTGATGATTTAATCTTAAAATATGAAGTATTAGAAGTTAGTTTTCTTTAGTAAATTCTCCATGTATGTTATCATAAAAAATTGGCATGGAGGGTGTTATGATTGTCCAAAAAGAAATGTAGACTTTGTATCTAGACACTATGCCAAAAAAGACCTTAGAGGGCGCTCCCGTGCAACCTTAAAGGGCGCTCCCGTGCGCACTAATACAATCTGCTCTTGTTTGGTGATTTTTCGGATTTATTTCTATTTTTAGAGAATTTTCTTTACTTTAAAGCTAATAGATCACTATAAATAAGTGAAAAAAAGAGAAAAATTCCGGAAAATTGTTGGAATGCTTTTTTTGGTGTGGGGAAACAATTTTGAGTGTTTGGGGTGGTTTTGACGTGGTCAAGATATTGTCACCAAGAATATGCATACTGACATTAATCTTCTTAACCCCATGCAAGTAATTTCCATGTGATCAAAATGTGATACTGCCCTGGGTAGGCTGGGTTGGTCATGGCCACACTCTTGGCTCTTGAAGGAGGTTTTCGGTAAATTTTGATAATGTTTTGGATTTATCTCTATTTTTAGTGAATTTTTCACTTTAATGTAAATAATTAACTATAATTAGTGGAAATGTGAAAAACATCCAAAAAAAAGTCTTGGAATGACCCTTTTTGGTGTGCTGAATCCATGATGATCATGGCCACACTCCTAGTCCTCTATAGAGGTGTTGGGTAAATTTTTGTGACTTATATTTAAAAAATTAATTAAAAATATAACTTTGAAAATATTTAGAAAAAAATTATTTTAACAAGCCTTGAAATTAGATTTGACATATATTTAAAAAATGTATGAAATTTAAATTCAACAAATATTTATAAATTAGACAAATATTTAAGTCACTTGAATTTTAAGTCAAATATATACCTTAGAAGAAAGGGAGGGAAAACAAATTATATATTTTTTTATTTAAGTTTTTCTAATTAATCCGAATGGATTTTTGAATAATTTTTCAGAAAATATTGAAAGGATCATTCTGCAAATTGTATAACTTGGTGGTGTGAAATCTTCAGATGATCTTTATCTTCAGATGGTTGAGTTCTTCAAACACCATACATAACACAAATGGTTTGAATATTCAGACAATCCTATCTTCTGAAATATCTTGATGATTTAATCTTAAAATATGAAGTATTAGAAGTTAGTTTTCTTTAGTAAATTCTCCATATATGTTATCATAAAAAATTGGCATGGAGGGTGTTATGATTGTCCAAAAAGAAATGTAGACTTTGTATCTAGACACTATGCAAAAAAATACCTTAGAGGGCGCTCCCGTGCAGCCTTAAAGGGCGCTCCCGTGCGCACTAATACAATCTGTTCTTGTTTGGTCAATAAAAGGAGGACGCTCAGTGGAGCGCCCTGACAGAAGCAAAAAGAGGGCGCTCACGTGCAACCTTAAAGGGCGCATGCTGGAGCGCCCTCCATATGCACAAGACGTACTTATGGAGGGCGCTCCAAGGAAGCGCCCTGGTTCTTTAAAACAAGGGCGCTCCTAGAAGCGCCCTCCTTTCTTTTTTATTTTTTTTTAATTTTTGTTTCACAACAAGGGCGCTCCAAGGAGCGCCCTCCTTTCTATTTTTTTTTTCAGATTTTTCTTTTTTAATATACTTTAACCTGCATATTTATTTCAGTCTGATCCCAATGGCTTAATCCAAAATCATGCATATTAATTCCTTAAAATTCAAACACTTTGTCATACTATGAACAACACTTAGTAAACAACACACATATCTACTTGAAATAAGAATTCAAACTTGTCATAATATGAATAGTTTCCTATGCATATTGTAAGTGGTGAAAGTATGAAGTACCTATACAACTATATAGAAATAACCAAAACACATGACATCTCACAAGAATCAACTCAGTTGGTAAACAAACATGCATCTCAGTAACGTGCATTTCCTATGCATATATGTACGTGATCCCCTTTTGTCTGGAACCAATTCTTTCCTTATACCCATTGCCAACAAGTCCCATCTCGCATTTACCCCATCCTTGGCTTTGCCTTTGACATTCAGTAACGTGCCAATAACACTCTCGCACACATTTTTTTCTATATGCATCACATCAAGGAAATGCCTAACAAACAATGTCTTCCAATATGGCAAGTAAAAAAAAAATGACTTCTTTTTCCAACCTCCGGTAACGAGTTGTGAGGCAAAAGGTTTGCCGAAGTTGTTGGTCAAGTTACCCACATTTTCCCACAACTGCTCACCAGTCAATGGAGAAGGAGCCCTACCCTCTTCGGTGTTGCCATTGAATGATTTCTTCAATCCCCTATAACGATGGGATAAAGGCAAAAACTTACGATGACCCATGAATACATTCTTCTTACAATGAGTCAAGCGCATCCAAATAGTATTTTCTTCACAAACAGGACAGGAACACTGACCCTTTACACTATAGCCAGACAAATTACCATATGCAGGGAAATCATTTATCGTTCCAAACAGCATCGCCCTCAACTGAAAAGATTCTTCTTTGTAGCCATCATAGACCTCTACTCCAGTATCCCACAATAGCCTCAAGTCTTCAATCAATGGTGCCAAGTACACATCTATATCATTACCCGGTTGTCTGGGTCCCGATATCAACATAGATAACATCATGTATTTCCGCTTCATACACAGCCATGGAGGTAGATTATATATTATCAATACCACCGGCCATGTGCTATGAATACTAGATTGGATACCATGCAGATTCATTCCATCTGTTGATAAAGCAAGGCAGAGATTTCTTGGTTCCTCGCCAAAAGAGGGGTACTCATCATCAATCCTCCTCCACTGCGGAGAATCAGCGGGATGTCTCAACATGTCATCCTTGATTCGTTCATTTGCATGCCAAGTTACGTTCCTTGCATCAATGACACTACGATACATCCTTCGAAACCTTGGTATGATGGGAAAATACCAAACCACCTTTGCTGGTGTAGTCTCTTTCTTATAATGAGGCAAATTGCATTTAGGACACACACTTAATGACACATGCTCATTTCTGAACAAAATGAAATCATTGGGACAATCATGTATCTTCTCATAGCTCATCCCAATAGAACTTAACATCTTCTTTGCCTCATATGTTCTGTTAGGTAGCACATTGTCCTCCGGTAACATCTCCTTCAACAAGGTGAGTAACTCTGTGAAACTCTTGTCAGACCAACCATTTGTTGCTTTTAAATTATACAACTTCAACACAGCTGACAACCTTGTGTACTTGGTGCACCCGTTGTACAATGGCTTTTCAACATCACTGGCTAGGGTATCAAACATTTGGGGACAATCTCTGAGGTCATCTTCAACCACCTTTCGAATCTCATCAATTCGGTCGCAATCCTCCCACCCGGTCCCAAAGTCATCATCACTTGGTTCTACATTGACATTATTCTCTCCCATACCACTATGTTCACTCCTAATCTCACCATGAAATGTCCAACATGTGTAACTCTGATCAATTCCAAAACAGAAAAGATGGTCCCTCAACTCTGTTTCACTAACTCGCTTAGAACAAAAACACTTCGTACAAGGGCAGAGAATTCTACTAGGGTTTGTTGCATGGTCAATGGCAAATTTTATAAACATTTCCACTCCTTCCTCATACTCATGTGTCAGACGGTTTGCAAACATCCAAGAACGATCCATATTCTATCAACATAACATGAAATCATTTATAATTAACTTGAAAAGTATATATGATATTCTTTAGATCTAATGACTAACTACATGCCTAATTAACACCTAACGTACTAACTAGAAAAGGTTGAGAGTTCCTATCCTATCTAGATTTGTCAAATTCGTATCATATTAGTTTATGACTATTGTTCCTAGTCTATGAAAATTTCAGCAGCATTTCCCCTTGGTTCTCCAAGCACACACAACATAATCTATGAGTTATGTTTCACATAGATTATATATGCATGAACTCAGAGAACAAGAGGAAAAACGTACTGAAATGAATCTTAGACAAAAAACATACAGTTCATAAAGTAATATATTTAATACGAATTTACAAATCCAAACTGTCCAACCATGGACAATTTAAGAATAAATTGTATATTATGTCAGTCATAATATACAATTTATTCTTAAACAGGAAACTAAGGTTAATGCATGTTCATACAAATAACCTAATAATTATAATTGACAGAAAAAGGATAATATGATAAAGGATATACCTGATTAAAGTCAATCACCAATAAGCAGTGTTGAATTATAACTAGCCAGGAAACAATACCTTTAAGAAAAAAAAGACAAGTAAAAAAATATACTCGTAATAAAAAATATTAGTCCTAAAAATTTGAGCAGCATTTCATCTATTTCTTTAACATTCCCAAATTAAGGAAAAACAACTTTAACTCTAAACCACCAGCTACCAGTCCAAAAGAGATCAATATGAGTAATATATATTTATATAACATTACTAAATGCATAATAAAGCACCACCAAACAAATTTATAAAACACATTTTTAACTCCAACCAACAATAATAAAACTTAAAGGGTTCAATAAAACCAAAAGTGTTCAATAATAATATGTTCTAACTTCAGATAGCAAAACAGTGGGTGCAGATAGCAAAACAAAACATGGTCAGAAAAAAGGGTGCATAAGCAACAAAAATGGTGCAAAGAGGAAAAAAAGGGTGGTAGGGTTTCCTTTACCCTAGTGGCCGCGGCCAATGCAATGAGAGGAGAAGGGAAGGAGCGCCGCCGCCGGAATGGAACGGAAGGGAAGGGAGCGCACGCCGCGCCGCACCGGAATGGAAGGAGAAGGAGAAGCTTGCTCCGTTCACGGCCGAGGGAGACGGAGGAGAAGCTTGCTCACGGTGAGGGACTAAGTTTACGAATGGAGAAGAGGCTTGACGGAGGGGAAGGAGGAGCTTCACGGTCGAGGGAGACGGTGGAGCTTGAGGGAGAAGGAGAAGTTTAGAGAGAGAGACGGAGGAGCTGTGAGACGCGGGGAGACGTTCTGTTACCAAAAAAAATTGGTTTTATTAAATTCTGCAGAAAACGAGGGCGCTCTAGTGGAGCGCCCTGGAAAGGCACATATGAGGGCGCTCAGGAGCGCCTTCCTTTCATCAGAATTAAAAAAAAATTCACCCAGGTAACAAGGGCGCCCCAAGGGAGCTCCTTGGAAAACAGCCAAAGAGGGCGCTCCAGTGGAGCGCCCTGGAAACCTAACCAGAAAAACCAAAGAGGGCGCTCCATGGAGCGCCCTTCATTCATCAAAATAAAAAAAAAAATTCACGTAAAGGAACAAGGGCGCTCCCTGTGGGCGCCCTGTAAAAAGGAAAAAAAATATTGGAGGGCGCTCTCTTGAGCGCCCTCTAAAGAAGTGTATGTAAAAAAAAACATTAATAACAAGGGCGCGCAGTTGGAGCGCCCTTTATCCTACCTATAAGGGCGCTCCCGCCCGTCTTTGGAGCGCCCTGGTATTTAAACGATTGTTTTAGACGCTAGCCATTACGGGAGCGCCCTAAGGCAGTGCTCTAATATCCTCAAATTGGCGTAGTGAGATTACACCTTAACCTTATTGTAGAATTCTGATTACATATACCCCAAACTAGAACTACATGACTCATCAAGATCCGGATCGAATTGGACTCCATGTCTAACTTTATCATAACATACTTCCATGAAATCCATGCCCACATAGGTGCCACAAGAAACAAGAGACAACAACAATAAAACACAAATAGGGTCAAAACACTTTACATGAACTCACTATTGCAGGATGTGATGACTAAAGCAACAAACTAATAGGAGATGAATAGTCACACAATAGTAAACACATAAACAAATACATATTGCAGAATCACGAAATCACATGTATGCACTGTATGTCGCCAACTCATAGTCTCATTTTTTTTATAGCATCTTATGCAATGCATGTGGGCCCAAGAGAAAGTACCAAACCCAGTGCACACCGCAC